>LZPO01067355.1:13520-29356 GCA_001675575.1 Neotoma lepida
GTTCACCCGCATTTCCAGGGCTTAAATAATATTTCCACTTTAACATCTCAAGTATTGGGGGGCTACAGGTGCATGCCACCACATCTGATTTGTCCATCCCCCCTCCCTTCTCCTCCTCTCTTTCTTTCCTTCCTTTCTGTATCTTGATCTCTCTTTGTAGCCCAGTCTAGCTTCAAACTTGCAATCATGCTGTCACTGTCTCTGGAGTGTTTTGATCACAGATCTCCACCACCACCACTCTCTTTCCTTCCTTCCTTTCATATATATATATATATATATATATATAATATTTAACTTTTATTGTTTGTCAGGTCCACATCATGCATTTCCATCCCACTTATCTCTCCATCCCCTGGAATCTGACCTCTGCTCTTGCAACCTCCTCCCCCCAAAAAACAAAACCAAAAACCAAACAAAACAAAGAAACCAAACCAAACCAAANACCACAGAGAGAGAGAGAGTGAGAGAGAGAGAATCTTGTCATGGAACTTGTAGTGTGCCCTGTTGAGTCACAGTGTACCCTTTAGTCCATTCATCTTTACTTACAAGTGTTCATTGCCACAAGTCATTGGTCTGGCTAGAGGCCTCTGGTTTCTGCTACACTATTGATAATGGGCTCTCCTTGGGGCTCCTCTTGGATATCCTGTTGTTGTCCTGTGTTGTGGAGATCCTGTTGTTTTGGATCTGTAGGTTCATCCCCTTCACCTGCTCCAACAGTTCATAGATGAGGTGGATGTCGGGGTGGGCCAACTCCTAGCCCTCATTCTGGGCCTGGGTGGTAGCTGGGCTGGTCAAGCTGCCAGCTTTCCGTCAGCNTCACCACCAGGGTGAGCTCTCCAGCACTGTCTCAGCTAGCTCACCCACTGAAGNAGGCAGCAAGGAGAGGGGCCAGTTCTCCTGCTCTCATGGCCTTGGGTGTCGGGGGACCAGTGTTGGGGTCCATCCCTGACCTGTAGAAGGGCCCCTTGAAGAGGAGTGATGAATTGAGGAATGCTAGAGAGAAATATAGATGAAGAAAAAGACAGAGACACAGGATAGCTTTGGGAGGGTCCTGGGTCAATACCCAGCCACCTTGAGTTTATTTCTAATGGGCTTTTTATACACCAGCAAAGGGAGAGACAAAAGACCTCCCCCTTTTCAAGATCAAAGCACAACATACAACCAAGTGTAGACCCTTCAAAACATCTGCTAACCACNCCCCATAGCAAAGTGTCTTGTGATTAGGTCTTGAAGTATAAGACACCTGGTAACCATGCCTTTGCATCTTATTATGCAGCCTTAGAGAGCAACATAAACTCTGACTCTCTGACCTTGAGTTAAACAACAAATTGGAATCTTTGTGGGCTCCCACATTTGGAGCTGACTCACTTGCACCCACACCACCAGGGCCAGCTCTACTGTTTTTCCCAGGTGATGTGCAGGGCCCTCTCTCTCAACTGCTGCAGGGGGCAAAAAGGGGGGAAGGGTCAGCCCTTCTGCTCTCATGCCCTCAGGGTTGGCTCATCTGCACCTGGAACTATTGCGCTGTCCAGGTGGTTTGCAGGGCCTGCTCTCCTTGTGCTGCAGCTGTTGAGGGGCAGGACTAGTTCTCTCACTCTCGTGACCCCAGGGCCAGCTATCTCACCTGCTGTAGGTAGCAATGGATAGGTAGGGAAAGGCATCTTTCCCTCATCCATGCCACTGCACGGTGGGGTGGGGGTCAGCTCTGCTGCTCTCACACCCTCAGGGCTGACTCATCTGTGTCAAAAGGGTCAGCTCTGGTGTGCTTCCCAGACTGGGTGCAGAGCCCACTCTCTTGTGTGCTGCAGCTGGTGACCTTGTGCTTCGTTTTGTTGTTAGTGGTCAATTTCTATCATTATTATTTCTTTTGAGACAGGGTCTCTCTAAGAGATCCGCCTGACTCTGCCTCCCAAGTGCTGGGATTAAAGGTGTGTACCACNACCATCCTCAGCCTTGCATTTGTTTTGAAAGTTTGAGAATTTATTAAGTTGGATGTCTTTTGAGGTTAAAGATAAGATGAAACAGTTAATTGTTATTGCAAAAAAATGACACTTCATAGTCATTTCTGTTAAATTATAACTCATCTCTATGTTACTGAAAATTGCTATCGCCTGAAGATAACTACAGATGATCTGAGGTGTGTGTGTGTGTATGTGTGTGTGTGTGTTTGTGTATGTGTGTGTTTGTGTATGTGTGTGTTTGTGTATGTGTGTGTTTGTGTGTGTATGTGTGCATCTATCCAAAAACACACTGAAAATTTGATTTTGAACCTTACATACTGAACTAAATGATGAACATCTGCTTGCATCACTATAGTGACCACATAATATTCCATAGTATGATTTTTCTTTTATATTGACCCAGATGAAATTACTGCTGTGTAATCACTATTAACCAGTGGAAATTGTACCTTTGATATGACTGAACTTAGTAAAATATATTTGAAATCTGTGTGCTGGTACTAGTGGACAGNGTGCTTACCTTTTCAAACTGTTACATAATCTAGAATGTAAAAAGTCATGATAAAATTAGCAAAATCTGAAGTATTTGAAAACAAATGATTCCANGGGACAAACATCAAGAGAAGAAATTGGAATCCTAATCCTTAAGAAATAATCATNTGTCAGATACTTAGCAAACACCTGCTGTGGCCTGAATGTGACTCCACAAAACCTATAGCTGAAACCTAGCTACCAAAGTGGTCATAGTAAGAGGTGAGACCTTTGGAGGCTGATTCAGTATGTTCATAACTGCAATAGACCCTTCACTAAGGACTCTGGGACTAACTTGTGTCTCAGTGTCCTTCCTTTTCTTCTGCCCTGACATGTGCTCCTGTCTACAGGATTCAGCAACAAGACACCCGCTGAGAAGCAGATCTTGAGCTCTCACCAGACTCTGCATCTACCAGGGCCTTAATCTTCGACTTCTCAGCCTCCAGAATCATGACAAATAAATTCCCACTGTTAATAAATGCCCAAGCTTTGGTGTTTTGTTATAGAAGCAGAAATGACTGAGATACACCCTAGCAAAGGAGACAAAACAGAGAGATCAGAGATGAGGCAGTTTGTCAGCCGTAAGCCTGAGTTCCTGTGGATGACAGAGAAGACAGGGAGGGAGCAGAGAGCAGGTCAGTATATAAACACGTGGCCCNGGTGGAGAGTGAGGCTCATTTCTGCTTTTATATTTCTGAGTGCTAACAAACTTCCCAAAGTTCTCCTTTCACCCCTCTTTAAAAGTTCCCAACTGATGACTTCCCTTCTTATTTCCAACTCCAGTATCCAGTACATGTTTCATCTAAATCAAGAAAAACAGGTAAGAGTTAAATAGGGAGGTGAACGGAGTTAGGAGAGAGGGTGGTGCTGTCTCATCACGGTGAAGGGGATGGAAGAGGAGGAGACAGAACATCTGGACATCTATGTGGGGGGATGGATAATGACATCCAAAGCTTTCATGGGTCTTTAGTGGGAGAGAAGAGAGTCATAGCCCTTGTGCCTTGGCCACTCCACAAACAAGAGCACCAACCAGGCATAGGCAGTTCTGCACGTGACTGCCTCTGTCCAGCCCCTGTCTCTTATACACATCTAGATGTGTATAAGAGACAGGCCCCACTGTGGGGCTTCAGGGCAGGTAAGTTCAGGGAAACCAAGGCCCACTAGAGAAGTACTCCTTGTGTGAACACAACCATGTGAGTATCTTGATTGTTTTTTTTTTTTTAATTTCCTAAAAATAGTCTCTGCCATTAATAGCAACCACATAATTTATAGAAGAAAGGACTGGACAGGAGTGTTTGTTTCTCAACTTGTTTGTTTTGAAAGTTAGGGATGGGTCAAGGTCTCTAAAGTAGAAAGAGATGATGTAAATTATTTAGAATTATTGGGAAAAGAAACTGGCCAAAAAGCTAAGGAAAGGAAATCCAGCACTACAAGCAAATTTCACCATTTTGCTGTATGAGACTTANGAAAAATATGTTTTACAAGTAACTATGCATCTTCCCTGAGATGAAACCTTAAGAAGTCTATCTATGTCTAGCCACACATATTATCACTGGGTTTTCTGGGGACAGAAAAAAAGACANCAACCTCCTACTTCGGCATATTGAGTATACCTGAGGTGAGGCAGTAGTCTTCAGGAGCAGTGATTGGAGCAGTAGCTTTCTTCAGGAGGCAAAGGCCCATGCATTTTTCTCTCAAATCCAAAATAAAAACCTGGTGTTAAAAATGGGTAGAAATTTAATTTTTGGACTACCATTGCTCTTTGAAATAAGCAGTAAAAACATCTTTTTCTGTTGAAGCAGGCCTAGTGAATTCAAGGCACCAAACATGTCATTGGAAATTTGTTGTCTTGGAAAGATCTCTCTCTGTAGAAACTCAGGGGTGTCCACCAGCAGTAAGTTGGTGTCAAATAAACAGCCAAGCCAAATAGCAGTTGCTTACTGCTTGGTTTGCAGGTGGCTGGGACCATGAAACCACTTTTCAGAGAAGTCCAAACCAGTCCAGAGAGGAGAGAATGAAGTAGGATGGTCAGAAAGGAAGGTTCTGGGTCCCAGAAGAGCTGCAGAGAAAGCCAGAACATATATTACACTTGGAGTAGGAACATTTTACAGCTTTTGAATCTAATAAGAAAAATACATATTTCTTAAGCGACCATCAATACTGGAAATGGCTTCCAAAAATAATAATAATAGGTGGTATTTATTAAGTACTTGAGTGTCTGGCCCTCAGCACATAACTTGAAGCAGAGCCAGCAATTAAACCCGCATCAGTCTGACTTCAGCACCACTATCCACTGCCTCTTTCCCACCATNTATTAAACTGGGATGGAAGGACTTGTTTGTCTCAGTTTGGGGTTTAGGTTTTGAACACAGTGGGAATTGTTTCTTTAGCCCTTCCTTCTAGAAATCAGCAAGAATAAGGGGATTTTGGGTGAACATTGCTAAGAGACACTGCTCCCCAGGAAGAAGCAATCTGGAAGTTTCCATTTCCATTGAGTTGTGCTTNATGTTGCTGTGTTTTCGTATGGTGGATAATTAAAGGAAAACAGTTGAATGTATTTTGGGATGTGTGGTTTAGTGGGCGTTCCTAAGGGAAGCCAAGAAGCAGACATGAGATGTTCCCCGTGGCAAGAAGCATCTGGCCATTCACAAATGCTTGCTGAGGCTCCATGTCGCAGGCATCCTCTTCACTTCAACCAAATTAAGTATATTTCNCCTGTGTGGCTCAGTTACACTTGAGGCTGCAAAGAGAGGTTGGAAAAAAAAATCACACAAGCGGTCCTTCCTCTTTTCTCTTTCTTCAACTGCAAGAGAAGCTCCTTGGAATCAAAGAAGAAATCCTTAGAGCAGAAATCAATGTAATGTCACGTGCACAGAGAATTCCTATGTCCATGAGAATGCAAAGATGAACGCTCTATGCTTCTCCACCCTCTGTGGTCCTGGAGGACAATTCATATGATGTGCTTCAGTTGCTGTCCACAGTTCTGTCTGTCTAAAGCTGTTCACTAAGCTCTGGTGACACTCCTCCCTAGAGGACAATCCCTGGAGGGGTTGCTTCAGNCTGAGGTAAAAATAAATAGTCCACACCATCAGTGGTCTCTTATGGTTTCCCTGCACTTCATTCGCAAGTTCAGACATCACTGTTTACATTCAACTCTCCTTCAGTTATTCATTTTCCAGAGTGCCATCTGGGTTTAGCAAATACCATGACTGAGTCAATCTTAGGATGTTAAAAATGGAAAAACTACATATACAAAGGAAATGAAATCAATGCACTATTCTCCCATGTTCCTTGGGGCAACCTGCACAATAGCTAAGACATGGAAAGCATCTGAGTGCCCACCCACAGATGAATAGATAAACAAATTGTGGTATATCTACACAATGGAATATTATTTAGTCTTTTGAAGGAAGAAGAGAGTGTCATTTGAAGCAATGTGGAGTAGCTTGAAGGAGATCATGCTAAGGTACATAAGACACAGAAGGAAATATAATGCATGATCTTGCCTGTTTGTGGAATTTTAAAAGAAAAAAATGATATATCNAAGCACAACTATAACACCATTACANTGGTTACAGGGGCTAGGGAGGAGGAGGAAGTGAAGAAAATAAGTCAGTGTACAAATGTGCAGAGACAAAGGATGAACATATCCAGACATCAGTGTGCAATGTGAAGACTAGAGTTAATTGTATTATGTACTACAAATTGGATGAGAAAAATTCAATGATAGATAGGATAACTTANTTGACCATAATAATCATTTCACTATGTATATCAAGGCATCATGCTGTGTATCTTCAATAGATATGATTGTTTTAATTTTTATTTTTATGTTAACTGCATGGGTGTTTTGCTTATAAGTATGTAAGTGAACCATTTGTGCACCTGATAGCTGCAGAGACAGAGGAGGACATTGGATCTCTAGGAATTGGAGTTACAGATGGTAGTGAGTCACCATGTAGGTGCTGGGAATTGAACCCAGCTCCTCTGCAAGGGCAGCCAGTGGTGTTCATCANTGAGTCATCTCTCCAGCCTGAGATACATTTTTTAAAAGAGGACATTAACCAAGAAGAATCCTGTGCAGGTCCACCCCCACACCTTGTTCAAATTTCCCTTTCACCCCCAGATTCCACACACTCANCCCTTCACAGGACCATCCTTGCTTCCCACCCTTGTCTCTGTGGCTCCTGATTTCTATGTTAAAGCCCCTACTTTCCACCCTGATATCTCTCTCTCCCTCTCTCTCTTCCTCTCCCTGTCCCTGTCCCTCTTCCTCCCCCTCTATCTCTCCCTCTGTTTTAAACTTTTTTATTGAAAAAAAGGCATACAATATATTTTGATCCTGTTTTTTCCTCCCAAGTCCTCCCTGTCTCCCTACCCATTCAACTTTTTGTTATTTTTCTCTTTAATAAACAAACAAAATAACAAAAAGAAATACACAAAACCACAAAAAATCAAAATAAATGCTCAAAAGACCACCAAAAAGACAAAAAAGCTCACCCTGACCTCTTTACTTTCCAGACTATCATTGTGTGGATTTCATACCTCCACCACTCTAGAGTTTCCTTAACAGTACTTAATTCCATTCTTTCTCCCCACCAAGTCATGATTTTGCCCTCAAAAGTTTCAATGGCATCTTACTTCTTCTATAAGGACTTCACTAAAAAAAATCAAGTCGTGTTTCTATAAAATCTGACTTTTTCACACAACTAACCTCAACATAATTAAATAGTTTTCTCAAAAAAGTGTTTCCAAATGTTTTAAGTTAATACTCTTTATTGACTCTTAACCCTAGGATCAATGGTTTACTCAGGTTTACAAACCCATATTCACAGTTACCCACCCCTGAGATGGCCAGGCCACTTTACAAGGTGCACTGTCACTGGAAATGCTTGCCCGGGGTCTGTTTACAAAACTGCTAGTCAAGGAAGAGAAAATATATGATTGTGACAAGCTCTCTCTACTCTTTATCCATTCTCCTCCCTCTTCTCTTTCCCATCCCTTCCTCCCTCTCTATTCTCTCCCCTGTCTTGTTTTATTCTCTCTTAGTAAGAGATTCCCTGAAAGTTTGTCTCACTAGATTCACTTCCAAAACCTAAGTTATTCAAACGCTCATTCTACATTGGAGTCGGTGAGGAATGTGTAATAACAGGAAAGAGAAATATACACACTTTCTGTGCTTGGCACGGCCCTGCGTTATGTGGCTTGGGAAGGTATGCCTGGGGGTATCATATGGCCATTACCCAACCTGGACACAGTGGAGCTCTGTATGGCATCCCTCACTGTCCAACTTGAAGAAACAGACATTCAGTTAAGTTGGCTCACGTTGACTCCTTCAAGCGAGTTCATAAAATGTTTTTTTTCAACTGAAAATTATGTATTTTTTTCCAAATGAAAGAATTCAATCACTCCTTTCTCCTCATCCCCAACCCTGAATCATCTTTTGCTTCATTATACTCAAGTGGAAGGTAACAACACAATTTCATTAATTCTCATGAATACTTGGTGCATTCACCATTCAATGTAGTCTCCTTTTACACAGCCTCCATTAACTGGATATTTATAAATTCTATAAAACTTTATAAAGAAGGTACTGTTTGTATGCCTATTTTACCAAAGTCAAACCCCAGGCTATAGGATGCTGGGAGAACTTGCCTCAATTGACACAGTTAATACCTGGGGACCTGAATTCACACGCCAGGCTATCTAATCCNATACACTGACTTCAGTACCAAAATACTCTACTGGCACATTAGCATAGATAAGCTTTGACTTTTTCAATGAAATACAAATTGTCGAAGACAAATTGTTCAAAAGTATTCTCGAGACTCTTATGTTTCTACGTCACCAGAAAAGCTATACCACATTGCAATAGGGTGGATTCATGGTCCAAGAATAGCAGCTGTATTGTATCATTTCAAACCAAGGATAGCCAAAACATTCTCGGAATATCTCGTATCCCTTACATCCAGGAGTAGCAAGCACATCTCCTCCATTTTGCTTCTTATCTGAAGTGATGAGGGTGAGGCTGCGCTGCCTCATGGACCACTGGACTGAAACATTTGTTAATGNTAATGATTTTCTGTGAAGGATTTAATTGCCAACGAGTTATGACTTAGATCCAACCTCCAATTTGGTCAGCTTTGTTGAAGAGATTTGTCACTTTAAACTGGTTTGGAGGAAGGGGAAGGCCATTAATCCAGTGTGTCTGACACTTGGAAAATGACAAGGAATCATACAAGTAAGAAAAGCTGGCTGACAAGACTTCCTAGATCTCATCTTCAAAGACAAAGCCTCAGTCGTTAAAGGGAAAAAAGGACTCATAGGAAACCTCTACTGCAGAATAAATTGTCTTCTAAAGTTTGGTCTCCTAACTACTGGGCCATTGACCCAGATCTTGCCCCATCTCACACCAGCCAGCCAGAGAGGGATCTTTCTGTTTCTTTCCTTCCTTCCCTTTTATTGAAGATATGAGGGGACAGGTCAGGAGATTTATGTAAAACTCTCCTGGCACTAGCTGTTTAATACAAGTGCAGCTTATGATTTTCTCTAAAATATCAGTTGGAACTATTTCACTGTCTGATTTAGTCTGAAAACTTGAGGAAAGGGAAAAAGAGATCGAGGAGGTCCTAGGTTTTCTTCCTAGTCACTCGTGTCTGTAAGCCAGGCATTATAACTAGCATCGAAGAAGCAATTCACTAAGTCATGGCTTCTTTCTTCCTAACGACATCAGAAATATATGCATCCATTGTACCTATGTAATGAGGAGCCTACAGTGTTAAAACCATATTGCCATTAGGCTGTCTGGTGTTCCAAAGCAGTGCTCCCCTCCCTAGTGATATGTGAGTATCCTGGAGTACTGTGGCCCCTCTGGGGTCATTTCATGGGNCTAGCAGTCCTATATTATATTTGATATTCTTTAAAATACTACTGTTCAATTCCCATGCCATTAGCTAAGTTTCAGCTTTATTGAGCCTGTCTACCTATATAACNTCTATCACACCCCTACTTTACCCATCAACACATCTGTAAGCCTGTCAATGTCTGTTGCAATCACAGTTCCTTACAAGGATACTGACTCAAATGTGGACTTTGGTTCTGCACTGGTGATTAAAACAGGAACTAAAGTATAAACTAGAGTTTTCTTGTCAATATACCTCTATCTAGGGGAATAAAAAGCCTCCAAGCTCATACCTGGCTTAAGTGTGGCCATACCCAAGTGTTCATATCAGAACCCAACTGGCATTCTTTTCTTGGAAGACTACAAATAGCAGGTGAACCCAGAGTCAGTGGGTCACTCAAGGCCAGGCTGCTATTGTAAATGAAACACTTACTCTGCTGAGTCTTATTTGTGAACCCNGGAGAGCCAGAGCGATTGAGTTGCTTCTGAAGCTATTTCNACCAAGCCCCAAATTCCTAGGCACATACACTGAGANAGCAAATTGCTAGTGTTGAAGAAAATCAGCTCATGTCTTGGTGAAGAGTCCATGACAGCAGCTACTATTTCCTCATCACAAATAAATAACAGTAAAATAAAACCATGAAGTAAAGTCAGACCACCTCCAGCTTACTGTGGTTTTACATAATGACTATATTTTTCTATATGATGACCTTTAGTGCAGGCATTACTTAGAGGTAGTGATTTGAATTGGAATTGTGATCTTGTTCTGATGTAGAACAGCCATTCTTTTCACTTTCAACATAGCATTCAGTAATCACAAGCGGTAGCCAAACCTTATTATAAAGCACGATTTGTGTCAGATAATACTGCCTCCTTTAGTCTTACATAGTTGTTCTGAATGCATTCGAGGCAGACCATGATAAGTTATAAGGTTCAGTAGGTTAGACATATGAAATATGATTTTACCTTGCAATGTTTTTAACTTAGTTTATCAAGGATATANCTCCTCAAAAATTAAGGAGCACCAATATGAAGGTACCTGTTTTTCCAAAGCTAGTTCTTTTTTTTTCTAAAGCCTAAAGAATAATCAGTAGAAGAGGTTTCATATGCCTGTGCTAGTCTCAAAGGCTAACCACCATGGAAAGGACTCACTTCAGAGTCCAGAGGTACCTCTTCAGGAGCTCTGTTGAATGTGTTCTGGAATGGTTTCTCTATGCATTAATCCACCCAAGCCCAGCTTCAAGACTTACAGGTTACACTCAACTGATTGACAGAGATATCCAGATGGCTGAGACTGGAGCAGGAGAGCAACCCTTGCTCTTCTCCAGCCGTTATGCTCCACCAAGAGCTCTGCCCTAAGCTCTGTCACTTCAGTGTGGAAGCGTCAGGTGTGGGAGAAAGGAAAGCAATACAACTCCAGGCTGATGGTCCTGGAAAATATGGGAGCCAGTGTGGCCTTAGACTATCCTTAAATGATGACCTCCTTCTAACAAATGGGNCTTCTTGAGTATTTTTATCATCGTCATCATCCCCACAGGCAAACAGTCATACACATACAATAAATAAATTTAAAAAATAATTAATGAATATGTAATCAATAATCTAAAAATGNAGTACCTACCTCTAGTCATGCTCAGACCATGGTGGCTTTTAATTTTTTTAAGATTTATTATTTTATATATATATATATGAGTGTTTTGCCTTTATGTATGCATATACACCATGTGTGTGCCTGTTGCCAGAGAAGGTCAGAAAAGGGCATCAAATCCCCTGTAACTGGAGTTATGGATGGTTTTGAGCCAAGATGTGAGTGCCGGGAGCTAAACCTTGGTCCTCTGCAAGAATAACAAATGCTCTTAACCACTGAGCCATCTCTGCAGCCCCATAGTTATTTTTAAAAATAACATTTAGCATCCTCTGAAGTTATCTGTTTTGTTCACTGTTGTATCCCCAGAACCTAGAATGATGGTGCCTGCCTGGNATATAAATGTTCAGTGAACGTNCACTAAATAAATACATGATATATACAAACACATTTACAGTGTAGAATGAAGATATGTTTAATTAACCAACAAAAATAAACTAATAAGGACCTGTGGTGCTATTAATAGGTCAGTTGAGAATGTGAACTGAAAAGGTTTCTTTCAGGTGTGATAAGCCACCCTCTGGATAGGTNGCCTCCAGCAGGTCCTCTGACACCTCTGACACAGTTGTTTACCTGTAATGTAACAGCAATAGTAAATCAGTCTCACCAGAACATTGTGAAGACTGAATAGTTTAACATGAGAAAGCAATGCATGCATCATAAGCACCATGTAAACAGCAGGTCTGTTACCATGGTAACCTCAAGCAGGAGGAGATAACCGGATTATTNGGTTCTTAAGGGATACAAGCTCAGCACATCTGCTTCCCCTGGGAAGTAGATGCTTAATGCTGAGTTCCTCCTTTTTAAGAAGTTTCTTAACAAACACATTCCTTTCTGATCTCAGGTTGTGTATATATCGTTCCTGCTGCCTGCCCAAGCAACGCAAACAAATAGCAACCTTAACCTCCCCTGCCTATCTCTTACCTACCCCAGAAAGAATGAATTCAGGGGTGGCCTCCTCCCACGTGCCCTTCTGGATGTTTCCCCTGAAGCTTCTCCGTCCTGTGGCCTAAGTTGGAACTTTCTCCACCTGTGGGCAGATAAGATCTGTGCCTATTCTTTGCTTCACTATCTGGCCCCTCCTTGATAAACCCCCCTTTGCTTGATGATCGGCTGCCCCCAGAACAGGGCCTGATACAAAGTAAGAATTCAATAACATGGAATAAATTGTGAGTGAATGATGTGAAAAAAAGCCCCAGTTTCCATGGTCAGCATCNTAGAAGATTCTCTTACTAGGGCTCTTAACATTTAATTTCAGAAATATATGTCCTGGTAAAAGCTAGAGAACTGCCATGCTGTGTAGAACTATCTATCTATGACATTGTATTTTTTCCATTTTCTTTCTGTGTCTCCTCTGTAAACAGGATCTCTCTTCTTTCTGAGACATGAGCATAGCACAGGTCAACTCCACCTTCCTGTTACTAGGGTCCCTATGCATGTTCTCCCAAAGAAGAAAACAGGGGAGGAAGAAGCAGGGTGTAGAAGCTGTTAGGAATTTGTAAAAATCCCAGTGATCCCTACAGAAATATATTCGAGAAATAACTTTGAACTTTAGCATCCAACAGCTTTTTAGTGTTCCAGACAATGAAAAAATAAGGCTTCAGTTCTATAAAACCAGAAATACTTTTCTAGGCTTCATTTCATATCAGAAGGCAATAAGGTTTATAAATGTCCCTGTGAAGTTTGAATGTAATAAAATTCAGCTATAAAGTATTTTATATGCAACAGCTTCAAAACTTGAGGCTTTGACTCTGTTAAACAGTCTCTTTGCAGCATGCTGCAGCAGCTACAAGAAAAACACATATACACACAAATACACGCACTATAAATACCTCTTAGACAACCGTCAATGGTGTTCTCATCCTTACTAGAGATCAGAGGCAAACTGACAACTTAAAGCACTTCACCAAAAATTTAAATTAATAGAAATCTCTTGCAATGTCCCAAAGAGCATTCAAAAGCCATTCCTTGTTTGCCTNCATCATTCAGAAGGGACAGATTTTCTCCAGCAGGCTCAGCAGCAATCTCTCTTTTAAAATATGAAGTTGTCTCTTTGGGAACCCAAGGAGCAGTCTTCCACCCACAGCTGCCTGGGTTGCCCCTGTTCAGCCCAGTCCCCTGTCTGCCGCTGAGATAGGGGACCCCAGATAGAGTAACCACAGTGATAGATCCAAGCATAACTGAAGTTGTGACTCTGGTCTAACAGTCTCAGGGTGCCACTTTCCTGGAACTAAACCTACAGAGCAACTGGGAACCCTCTTCCCCCTGCCCCCACCATGCTTCTGCAAGCCTAGCAAGGTGTGGTGGTTTGAATGAAAATGGCCCCATAGACTCATAGGGACTGGCATTATTGGAGGTGTGGCCTTGTTGGAGAAGGTGCAGCTTTGTTGGAGGAAGTGTATAGCAAACAGAGGGTGGGCTTTGAGGTTTCAGAGGCTCAAGCCAGGCTCAATATCACTTTCTCTTCTTGCTTTCTGAGGATCTGGATATAGAGCCCTCAGCTACTTTTTGTGTGGGTGTTAGGAATCTGAAATCAGGTCTTCATGTTTGCATAGGAGACACTTTACTGACTGAGCCGTCTTCCCAGCTCCCCNTTTTTTCCCTGACTCCCCTAATTAAAAAAATCTCTCAATTGTGCTGTATCCCCCCATCCTATGTTTGTTTTCATCANTTTTATAATCTCTTACTACAGTCATTCATTCTCTGTGTCTCTTTACTAGAATATAGACCTCAGGAAAGTAGTGGCTTTGCTTCCATCACTNACTACTATATCATATACAGGGGACTAGAATAATTCCTAATATTTTATTGATAACAAAAAATTTCCTGTTGATCTGAGCAGAAATGAGTGAAATAATGAATGATGGAGGTAGGAGACCATGAACAAACACTGTAAAGGAAGGCTAGGGGGCACACATTATAATAAGTCTCTTTCCAAACATGGCATGCAGCCAGACATGTGCATTGTCTAGTCNTGTTTTCTCTGCCTGTGGTGCTCCACACAGTGCCAATGTCACCAACTCTCTAGAGCTGCCACAGACCTCATGCAACAGAATTGATCATGCCTTCATCTGTGCCAGAACTATATTCTAAACTCAGCACTATGAAGTTTTGTCATAAATAATCTTTTTTATTATTATTCTTGGAAGGTAGCTCCCTAGAGATGCTTGTCTGTTTACCTTCTAGATAATCAGTGTGCTCTCTACGGACACAGCCTCCTTTACAGTAGGCACACCACATGCACTGATTGGACCCTGATGGTTAATGGCACCTACAATACACTAACATGACAATTGCACGAGGGTTACAAGCCTCATTCTGGTCACATTCTAACAAATGTAAGCTAGCTGCTTGTTCAAAACTGGACTTTCATTAGTAATATCTGGCTTAAACTCTATCTACAAACACAGCATCTTGCTGTCTGCATCTGACCCTTGGCAAGAGCATGGGCAAGGAGAAAGACTAGCCTCCCTTCCCCTTTTAAGGGATTCTGCCATTAACAGTTATTTTAGAGTTGAGCCTAAGAAACTTGACTTCTAGTAGACTAACATGGGGGTTGGGGCTGAATTAACTATCCAATGGTTCCTTATGAGTAAGGGAGTGTAACAAAACATCCAAGACACCAAGACCACAACAGAAAATCAAGGTAGAAGGTGCTGCCTAGTTTCCCTCTCCANAGTCACCCTCCCGGTATGGGCATCAAGATTATGTGTGGTCCCACTACAGTCCTGGAGTTGGCCTATACCATGGGTAGATAAGGCTCAGGAGAATCATTGCCAAGCAATGTAAACTAGTGGTTTAATCCACAACCAACACATATTCTGCTTGGTATGATATTGTGTCTTATAAAGAAGAAAGCATCAAGAGAAAGGGAAAGGGGTCCTCTCATTTAGCATATTTGAAAGTTGAAGAACTAAAAGTTAAGTTGTTGACGTCTTACTTTTTCTCCATGACCTCTATACTCATGGCTTTCATCACACTCTGCCCCTGCCCTTGTCCAGTCTTCACTGACACCATTGTACCCTATCAATAAAGTGTTAACGATCTCCAAATCTCAATCAAAAAACCATGTGCCAAAAAAAGAGTCAGGAAGTTGAAATCCCAACTGCCCCACCACTTATAGGATTGCGAACATGATATTAACGGGGAACTACTCCGGGCCTCAAGGTTTTTGCTGGGGAAACAACATTTGACCCAGCACCTCCCTCCACATCCGTAGATAAAGCAATGCATGATTTCATTTTCTTTATACCCCAGTGATCTGTTGTTCTCTGGATTCTGTCCAGTTGTGGTTTTCTGTTCACACCTACAATCCCGGCACCCAGGAGACTGAAAGGGAAAGATTGCCACAATTTAAAGCTGGTTTGGGCTTCATAGTGAGTTCCAGGCCAGCCTAAAAGATAATATGAAGCTCTGTCTCCAAAACAAACCAAAAAATGTAATGCATTTATTTGCAAATATTGAACCAGATATTTTAAGAGCAGGAAGGGCTTTAGGTCATCTCACTCATCCTTTTAACAGTGCTTTAATCTCCTCAAGGCATCCCCTTTGAGTTGATGTATACTGTTTCCCTGACCCTTTTCAGGAGAGATGGCTCTCTGCATCCTTGCCTTCAACAGTCCACACTTGTCCTCCAGGGATATTCCAGAGATGATGCTCACACATGCAACAACACTGATCTGAGAACAGAAAGGAAACTGGTTTCAAAGTCGTACTTCCAAATGTTTCCTCAGGAAAAAAAAATAGTAAAACCGACAGGGCAGGGTTGGGGGAGCACCAGTCAGAACCTAGCATCCTG
>LZPO01067358.1:21212-31665 GCA_001675575.1 Neotoma lepida
TGTGTGTGTGTGTGTGTGTTCCACTGCCCCTTTCCAGTTCTGAGTTCATAGTCAGGACTTATCAAACAAAAACCATCAAAAACCCAAACCCAAAGATCCCTTACCCACAACTGTAAGAAAAACAAAGGAAATTTGCATTTGGGTGGTGCATTTTCTATGAGATATATTAAGATAGAATAAACCTGTGGTTTTCATTAGTATCACAAAAGTGAATACTAATTAAAAATATGATTAAGAGAATTAGAAGTAACATTCACATCTAAGTCATGAAAGTGTGCTGGGGCTGGTTTTGTTATTTGGTTTATTTGTTGGTTCATTGGTTTTCTGAGACAGGGTTTCTCTGTGTACCTGACTGGTGTGGCACTTGCCCTGTGGACCATGCTGGCCTCAAACTTGGAGATCTACCTGCTTCTGCCTCAGGAATGCTGGTATTAAAGGCATACACCACCATCACTCAGCAGGGGGAGGTTTTTATATTAAGCCTTCTAAGCATGAAAATAATTTTAGGAGCTTCTATTGTGTTTTTTCTTTAACCTACACTAGCCTGTGCTTTGTTACTTATCTGAAGAAAAACAGGAAAATCAAGAGAATCACTTGTTGCTTTATGAATATATATATGTAAATACTATTACATTTATTGATGATGATCTTTGAGTACAGATATCCCAATAAATACTGGCAAAATTATAAATTGGATTTCACTACAAGTGCTTTTGTTCAGAAATAAAAACACTTTTAATTATTTATGTGATGAACTATAACATAAAATATCCCATTTGTTGTTAGACTTTGTTTTCTCACTCTTGTGACTTTCATCTAAAATATGACACAGAAAGGGTACAAAAGCATTTTGGGCATCACTAGGCATGACTTTTCTATCTACTTTTGACACGTCTGTAAATGAAAATGGAGATGTGTTCATACCACTGTGTTAAACACAGACAGAGAGACAGAAAGACAGAGGGCAAAAGCATAAAGCGATCTGCAGTGTGCTTCAAAATCCAGGATTTATTTGTCTTCTGTGCATTTCTCCCCATCAGCCAGTCTAGGGGAGGGACCAGGCAGGCGCTTGCAGCCACAGATCATTTTGGGTTTCCTGGTGGAGCTTCTAATTCATTAGTACCTGGGACACAACCTAGGAAGAGAGCCACAGCTAGCCCCACTCTTTGTCTACCTTCACCCCTGCCAGTTATCAGAGTCACTGTGNTCTAGGCTCCACAAATCCCACTCTGGCAACCTAGAGGTGTAATGTACTCAGAGCAAGTGTTTTGTTTGGCTTCAGGTATAAAAGAAAAAAAAATCTGATACTGACATTTAAACAAATTAGAAGGTTTCATATAAAATTTCCTTTGTCCAATTTTCCTTTTTCTTGAATACTGAAAATCTGGGAACTCAAGTTAGCACTCTCCTTTGGCAATAACTCAGGAAAAAGAGTTCCTTTACCCACAGAAAGGCAGTCTCCCATTCACAGACTCATTCTGCCACTGCCTTGATCACAGCAGGCTTATTCCTTCTTTGCTCCTTCTAACCCTACCCAATCCCGACAGAGGCTGGAGACTAGACATGACAGAGGGGAGACAGTATTGACTCCTCTACTTCTCTATATTCCAACAATGGTGAAGAGCTGCATATTTCTCTTCACTGGGATTCTGACAGTCCTGGTGAGAATCAAGGGCTTTCAACTTTATCTGAAAAGTGTTCTCTAATGGAAGAATCAAGTTCCATATAAGGAGAAGAAAATGCATTAAGTGCTGTTCCTACACTAATCTAGAGAACACTGCCTACAGCTGTGAACCAAACTGTTCCCCTTAGGAAAGCCCCTCAAAGAGACTCTNCTGTTGTTTTCAAAACAAAAGACATGGAAAGCATGAAGGAGAAGAAAAAAATAAATAAATGAAAGATTTGTTCATTAATTTGAGCCCACCAAAACTAGCAATGAAGATTGCACAAGAAGGTAGATACCAACTATTTTGAACCATTTGAAACACGTCTCCCGAAGCAGTCAGTTATTTATTTTATGACCTGCTTTGCAGCGATTTTCCTTCTGGTTAAAAAGCGTAGGTGAGTCTTCCCACATCCTTTCCTTATCTGGATTTCACCTGCCTTTCCTCCCTTTCAAAATCGTCCTTTGGGGAATCTTCTCTGATTAATGCTACTATAAGCAAACAATGTTTTTAAAATATTAATTTAATTTTGAGATATTTATCAGGATCTTCACATCACATGCATATGGATATACTGAATAGAATCAAAGTTATATTTCTTTAAAAGGAGTATTTACATACTGAAAGATAATTACTAGCAGATCAATACTCAGCACTCAATGTCTGATACTCAGTAAGTATTTGAAATAAACAAAAAAAGTATCATTAGTCTTCCTAAAAATCTAGTATAANTTTTTAGCAGAAAATCTATCTGTAACAGATTGATTAAAGAAAAAACAAGTAGAAGAATCCAATTTAATAAATCTTAGNAATATTGTTTTAAATAGTGACCAGGTTTCAGTTTCATTATTTAAGTTCAGAGCCCATCTATATGTTACAATGATCTGTAGCTCCTATTGCTTCATGGATGAAAGTAAATCCATATAAACCATACCAAAGCCGTCATGGATAACTGGTGGTAAAACTTTATTATTCAAGTTTAGATGTAACAGACATCTTTGCTGCCTGAAGATTGTTTGCATAAGAAATACACCAAGAACATGTTGTGAGTAGAAATGAACATGCACTATGAAAACAAAATAAAATAAAATGAAAAAAATTCCATGTGTTGTAAGAACAGAACTATTATACCCCACAGTCTGATGTTCAAATCAGGACTACAAATTGAATGCTTTTTCTTATCAACATGAAATCATTCCATATGAAAGACATTTTCTGCTGGTGAATATTGCTGTTAGTTTTACATTGGCATTTTGAGATGTTTTCCATCCCCACCCCCCTGCCCCCGGATCAATCATGTTGTCAAATATTACACCCTAAAGAATTCAGCATTTGTTATTGTGACACGTGCCTTATTGGTAGCCATTAAGAAACTATGGTCTTATCAGCCTTGTTATAGTCTTGCCTCTTCATAGCCAACACTATAGGCTGCTTAGTTAAGATATTTACAGCTCATCCTTAATAAAAATGATGCCAAACTTTCTTGGCCCTTGGGAAGCAGAGTTTTAAATAACCCCCTTGGCCACATAATAATACTTGACACCCCTATGGTGCCCTCCAACCAAGGATCTCAAAGTGCTTTACAAACAAGTACTACATTACCATTATTATTTTTAATATTAATATTATTATTATCAATATACTTTTCCATTTTACAGCTGAGGAACCTGAGGCACAGAAAGAAAGAGTGATATTTCGCAGTCATTGTATTGAAGAAATAATAGGGTACAACCAGGATCCAGTTTTGGGACTTGTGGGTCTGAGGAAGGCTGAACATTCTTTTTATGGTAGTTACTCTTGCTTTCTCTGGTGCAGGACAGTGTAAGCTTACGACACTAAGTTTTCTTTCAAAAGAAACCTGCTTTTCAAGAGAACATGTGAGCATACTTTATCCATTTCTNTGTGTGGATTACTGTTGATTTTCACATTTTCTTCATCCCTGCCTTGGCACATTTATGCCCTAGCATCCTCCAGAGGGTTCAATGACTCTGAATGAGTAGAAATGCTTTAGAAACTGTGATCAGAAACACATGAGAACACTATGAACCAGCAACTGACAACCAAAAGTAAGCACTCTACAGAGACGCTAATGTCTCTTGCCCTTGACCAAATCTATGAGAATGCTGCTCTCCATGGGTCTATTTCTAAGCACTGTTAGTTAATAGTGGCCTGGTCGACCTAACAGTACCTACCTTTGGTTAGTACACTTAGTTTCATATTCAGGGTGTACAGTTCCTCAGCTCTCCTTATCTAGCAAAGTCAGCAAGGCTTCACCTACCAGCTAACCAAAGATGCCAAGTGGTATTTTTTGCCATGATCTTCCTCCCAAAGGCAGACAGTGTATTCCATCTCAACTATGGGCAAGAGGCTGGCANATGGCCCAGAGGCAGCATGCNGCATGGACACCAGACCACCAGCATATGCACTCCATGATTCCACCTCCAGATGGCAGCTATCCCCACTTTCTAGAAAGGTGTTAATATTGNTTAACTAAGTAGGCAGGCAGTACATGAGTCTCATGACAGGTCACTTTGTGATGTTTGCAGCCACATGGCAAGAGGGTAATTATTATTTTGATAGCAATATGGATCATCTTCAATTTATTAAGAAAACATTTCCCCAGGCATTTAAAAATATATATACATTTTAATGTTTTTGGAGCTGTATTTGCATTAAATCATAATAGATTATGTGCACATGTGCAATCATAAACAAGATGTGCTACCACAGGCTTCCACAAAAAGCTCTTGAAGATAATCACTGGTTCCCTCTTCTCACTATTACCTTAGGAAAGAATCCCCATGCTTGTTTCCTAAAATCTACCTTTACTAAAAGAGAACAGCTTAGAACAGAACATCACTATCTTAAAAGTGGATTTAACAAAACAAAACAAAACAAAAAAACATCTCAATATGACATGTAGAGAGAACTGGGCAACTCGTTGCCATTCGAACAACGGGGAGAGTGTTAACTCTGTAAGCTCCATCCCTTTCTCATGTATTTAGAGGCATGTAGTGTCTCTCTCAATCCACAGTCTTCTGAGGTGGGCTGGTTCTTTATGGTTTTATATCCCAAACAACAGTACTTTCTTAGGGGTGAGTGAAAATGAGAGAAATGTATGAAAGGAAGAGTGCATGAACTGGTTCTGGCCCAATGTTGGAGCCAAAGCTCAATTTAGAATTGACAAATATTTTAAAAGAATTGCAGGTTTGAAATGGCATCCTGCTTTAGAAGGTATATGCATGAAGACTTCTCCAAGAGAGAAAAGTTCCAAAATCATCTTGAAAGTCCTTCAAAAAAAAGTTAAGTACCTAAATAGCTCACTTAAAATCCTTCACAATTTAAGACAAAACAATTCAAATGCCTTTAAAAATAAAAGCCATTTTTTTCTAATACATTTGGAAACATGGAATCAAAACTTTAGATCATCAAAAAATAAGGAGTATTTTAGTGTTATTATAAAGTTCCATCTTTTTAAGCCCCACCTTTTCTCTACCAAAATATGCATAACATAAACAAACATGAAAATAAAATAATTAATAATAAAAGAATATGGAATAAGATCTAACATACCGATGCTATCAAAAAACAATCTACTGAAAGTAGACTGACCATAAATATTCCAAGCACAGTGATATGTATTTTCCAATGCTAGTCATTGCTACTACGTCTGACTGAGAAAAAAAAAATAATGGAATGAAAAACAAAAGGCATACATGCCAACAATGAAAAATCTACTTGTGTCTAACACACTGAAGAAACTGCATAAGGATATCAAAGATGTAATGTGCAATATTGCCCAAGTTGACCAAATTTCTGATATGTTGTTGATTTGGGCAGTTGACATACAATGAGTCTTGAGGATTGGTACAGTGCATTTTAATATTCTTTTACTAAGAAAATGAAATATTGTTGCTTGGGAAATCTCCTTTTAGATCTTTGTCACCTCTCAGATAATGCTACTATACTCTGAGATGCAGCCACCAAAATTCCTAAGAAATATAAATTAGATCAAGTCATTTGAATGTCAAAGCTCCTCATTCCACCTCTTTATTTCAGTTCTTGTGAATATTAGAGCTATGCCACAGACAGGTGAGATCAGAATAGAGTCCTTTAACAATGAAACCAGAGCAGAGGACTTAGTCCTGATTTTCTTTCTCTCCATCTTCTTTTTTTTTCCTTTTTTTTTTCTTTTTCTTTTTAAACATGAAAACAACAAAAAAAAATTGCAAGAATGAAGATGAGAACACAACATCAGAAAGGTATTTTTAACTTCATTCACTACAACAGTCACGGACTGGTTAACTCTACCTGCCATCCAACTCTAAAAATGAGACTCCTGCATTGTGAGAAAGAAGCGAAACCCAATAAAACAAAACAATACAAAGCAACTGCGAATCAATGTAAAAATGGAGTGCAAATGCGACTACAGAATGCAATAAAAACATCAGTGCTGCAGATTTCAGCAACACTTATCAAGATAATTTCTGAAATGTTTCATCTGAAACATAGACAAAGCAATAAGATGAGGATATATGTTTATCATCTTAAGCATAACAATGGGAGTTAAGAGCTTAAAATTAAGGAAAAAAAAGTACTTGGAATGAATAGTGCTACCCTTGTATCCTAAGTAGGCATAAAAATATTTTCATTTCCTTCTGGTTTTCCACACCATTACATTGAGAACTTCCTTTTTTTTCATGTTACCGTTTACAACTTGAACACACACATACACACACGCGCACACACATACACACTAAAGATACCTACTGCAATAGAAATAGTTGCTTCATTACCTTGTTTGCTACATTTGCAAATGTAAACAGCTAGGCAGAGCCAGAACTGACTCTAATGCGTGATGGAATATCTTTGTTGCATACGTACACTGTAGAAAATAATTATTCAATATGTCAGGCACCATTATTTGAAATGTAATACATTAATATTTACTAGAAAAATAAGTTTTTTTTTCCTATTTGTTCTCCCAACTTCTTTAATGAAATAAGTTAATCTGACAGTGCATCCAGTAGCTTGTAATATCTTCTACATCTCCGTGGCAAAAAATAAACTACTGGTTGGGATAATATAATGCAAATTATTAAAGTCAGTCCTTGTACATACATCCTTGTAGCAAGCATTGATGCTCGACTAACAGCACCTTAAACCAATTATTTAATGTTCAATTATTTAGCCCTATTTCCCTGAGCAGTTATGCTGAGGAGCTCTCCCTTCATGGATAGTTTGTTTGTTTTTTTTGTTTTTTTTTTACAAAGCCTTAAGTATTAAAAGTACTATGAAGACATACTTCTAAGAATCCTATTTAATGCTACTTAACTAAACCTGTATAAATCTAATGAAGGGATTGATTGGTACATACACCAACTGTCAGTCTGTGGTAACGTAACCTTGCATGCTGCCTGACCACAAAGTTCGGAAATTATATTTAACCAAAAGAAAATAAATAAATACAGCAGGTTACCTTGTGGAGAAATACCATGTGTCCTGAAGAAATTAAACCCATGGCCTGACATTTATATTCATCTAGTCTTTGAACTGAGGGGGATTCCTTTAGTTACAATGTGCCAAGTGAGATTAGTGACCAACAGGAGGCTTGAAAAATTCCAAACCAGTTCATCATAAACAAGAAAGCAATATTTGGCTAAAATAAAATTACTANATAAGCACTGAGGACATTGTTTTTAAGAATGGATATATTTGGACAAAATGATCTAAACTGCAAACAAAATGACTACCAAGTACTGGAACATCTAAAGGACAAAAAATATCAAAGAGGGTGTGTATGTGTATGTACAGGCAGGGCTGGCCAGAAAAACATTGTGCCACCAACTGTCACGATTCTTTCTGCTCTCTCAACAAGCCTAACCACAGTTCACATTTCGAGGTCTAAATCTGAAACATGGTCAATAAGAGGAGACTAATTTGAGAGGGTGCTGGTTTCCTTCCATCACCCTGGAGATTCATTTTCTCCTCATCTGGCTGGAATTTCATGAGGTTTTTAAATNGAGGCAACCTTTTACAGACTTTTGANTGAATGGGCCAATAGCCAGTCTAATACTGCTTTCATATGATAGAATGTAAACTCTTTCAAATTCTAAACAGTATTTGTGTCTTTACCAACAGAATAGCTACAATTTGGTGGGCTTTTGTAAGGAGATTCCCCAGTATACAATAGGCAAGATATTTTTGACTCACTAGGTTTTTTTTTTTTTTTAATTCATGTTTATCATTTTCCATTCTTTCTCACTGACCATATGTTTCATTTTAAAATCTTGGTAACCTACTCATCAAAAGAAAGAATTTTTTTTTTTTTAAAAAAGAGGGAATTTCATGTTGGATAAGGCAGGCTCTATGAAGTATTTTTAATAGGTCTTCATAAGACATTACAAGCTATTGAATTCCCATCAAGAAAACCTATTTCTATTTAATTGTGCTAAGTGCTAAGGTTTTACTCTTTAGGTTTTCCATTTTTTTCCGCTTGTGCATTGTTCCTATGCAGGCCCCTCTGGATATGTGTTGTGAAGTCATATTTGTCCGTGCAAAGATGCTGGCATATGCTGCACTGGAAAGGTCCACTGTCGCCATGGCAACTCATATGCAAAGCATACATCACTTCATCCAGAAAGACAATGCCACAGTGCACACATTTTGTTGAAAGTTCATCTTGAGTGCTTCTGTCAACTTTCTCCGTTTTAACTACATTCAAGGGACCTTCATTTTTTACATTTGTTGGTGCCTTTGTTTTCTCCTTGGAGGCACCATTTGCAGTTGGCCCAGGTCTGGAATGCTTGATCGCCAAATCTAGAGGAATGTCATTGTCTGATCCAACAGCTGAAAAATGAGGAGGCAGATTGAAGGTGGGATAAGGCACATAGTTTTGGCAAGGATTTGGTAAGCCAGGCACATGACTCAAGTAGTGTGGATTCCCAGGAACGGAGAGCTTATATTTACTCCAGAACCGTAGCCAATCAGCTTCACTCTGGAAGTCATTATGTACAAAAGGAAGTCCAAAAAGTGGGTACTGGTACTTTTCAATAGGGCTGCCTGGCGGAGAATAGTTGGGGTGCTTTGCAGGTCTCATGTATTTTTCTATGGGACTGCCTCTCTCAGAACTTCCTTTCCCTTCAGATACAGATGAACTATTTCCTGGATCTCCAGTACTTTCCTGAGGACTTTTTATCTGAATGTGCAAAGGCTGCATCCTTTTGTGAATATCCAGGGTTTGGCTGACCAGGACAGGCTGCTGAGCAGGATGGCTTTTAGTCAATGAACCCTGGGCTTCATATTTACTTAGGCTTGGAAGTGGAATTTCTCTCTGGTGACTTTCATTTAAGTGATCTTCGGACCTCCTCTCTAAGGGACTTCCGTTGACCTGTTCCTCACCACTTCCCCTCTGCTGTTTGTTGAGCTGCTCAGCCTGAAGCGCCTCTGGGTTAAGGCGCTTTCTCGTTCGTCTCCTAATAATCTGCTCACCGTTGTTTTGTTTAATGATGTTTAGAGGCCTGGGAGTCTGTTGGGAGTACACACAATACATAAAAGAGAAACATTAAAAAAATACATTCAATGCATTAAAAATTCCTCACAAAAATAGACCACACTTAAGTTCAAAGTTTTTATGCTACAGACTCACGAATTCTCTTTTCTGCCCTAAGCAGGATCAGAGGAAATAACCAAAATGTAGTGTTTTAACCTCACTGAATAATGTCCATTGAAGGGGTGGAGGAGGGGACAGAAAACTTGANTTTGCTTGATAGCAGCTTTTTCCAACTCAGTAGACTTGAGGACTTTCACCACTGATGAAAAATTGTGAGGAGAAAATCACTTGGAAAAATTAATTTCTAAAATATAATCAGCTTTTGAGTTATATACAGATATGTCAAAAAAGTAATTTGGGAGGCAAGTATTAGCAGTAATGAAAAACAAAACAAGAAAATTATGCATTACACTAGCTACTAAAACATGTTTCTTCCCTGGCTCGGTNGTTATATAGAAGATCTAATCTGATCATGCCTACAACTATCTCTTTAAGAGGAAATTAAGGTTTAATAAGGTCAAAAAGGTATAGCNCTAATAAAATAAGGTTCTAAGATGTAAGAAGAGGGAGAAAAAGTGAGCTCTCCTCAGAACATGGAGACACAGCAAAGAAGGTGACTAAGTATGGATGAGCCCTCACTGGACCCTAATCAACCTGGCACTTCCAGCCTCCACACTGTGACAAAATCAGTTTCTGTTGCTTTCAGCCACTGTCAGCCTGTGCTAGTTTGTCATGATGTTTCAAACTGACTAATACATACATCTTCCTAAAGAATTGCGAAAGTAGATATATGATATTCATATCAGAGCCTAGACAATCAACGACAAACTCTTATCAAAACTATAAAGAAAAATTCAGGTAATTATCACATAGAATTTTTAGCCTTAATTTGAATCTTCTGTTTGAATGATCTCTATAAATTCATTACTTCACAGGTGAAGCATTAGCTGTGTATTAGAAATCAAAATTCCTTTGCAGTTTTAATTCAAATATCTGATCTGCAATTTCATTTTACTTAAAATGAATGTTGACTTCCATTCAGCTTAAGTATTTTATTCAGCTTAGACATTACATGATTGGTGCCTACATACATGTTCAATAGGTGTTTATATTATGACTAAAACTTGCAGATAAGACTGTAATAAAAACTAAAGGGCTCTAATTTTGATTTGTAAAATGAAATGAGGAAGTATGATAAATCAATGCATATTTATAGACTAAATTTTAGGAGAATGTT
>LZPO01067361.1:0-15734 GCA_001675575.1 Neotoma lepida
AAATGGGAAGCCAACATTCTCAACATGCATATGCTCAAAGATGTACCTAGTGAGATTAGAGTAAAAATGCAGGTTGGGGCAAAACAGTAAAGGTGTTGGGATGATGTGCTATGGGTTTGAGATGCCTGCCTATGTGTGAGCAACTAGCACAATCTTGTGTTTGTCTCTGTAATAGAAACCTCAACCTTGGATCCTCAGTTTTTCAAACGGGAGTTATAATAGTATCTGCCTGCCAGTACTGCTCCTGGAATAAATGACTGTCTCTATGTACAACTTTAAACAGGGGTTGCAAATAAGTTCCAGGAATGAGTGAGTTGGGATTTTATTATTTTTGGTAATATTCCATCATGCCTGCTATGGGGTTTCATGACCTTTGAACATGGCTATGACGGCATGTTTAATTTATTCTCTGGATTTTATAGACTAAAATAAGCATGATTCCTTTTACTCCCCATGGCTGGAGACCTGGTTCCTGCTAAGGTTCTCCTAAGAGAAAGAAGGCATGGGGCAGAATAAAAGGCCCTGGATGGGGGTCTATGAATCTTCCCAAGCACAAAGCCTGCTTCTTCCACAGCCTCCCCCTGGCACTCGGATCCCGGAGTCTTCTCCATCAGAGCCCAGAAACAGTGATTGAGATGGACATCATATGAGTTAAATCGGAAACTTTTTCTAAAAGGGAAACGGGCTGAACTTCCACCGTATAAATATTACTAGATGGCCTCGGGCTCAGATGCCATTCACAAACTCTTCTAACTGCACGCTCGTAATTTATGACATTTAACAGAGCCCCTGGAGAGAGCTCCAGTCCTGCCCGCACTCCAGAGCCAAATATTAGCCTCCTTGTATTAATGAGGCCAGGGCAGGGAAGAGGGAGAAGAAAGAGCATTGGAGTGATTCCCCTTGTTAACTCTCAACCTTCGTCTCTCTCTCCTCCTCGTCTCCTCCCTCCACGTACACCTCTTGCCCTCAAGTTCCAGATAAGAAACTGGAGGCTCTCAAAACAAGAATTCAGTGTGCCCTGCCACCAAGCATCACTACCAGGACCAGGGTCTCCCTCATCATCCCCAAAATCCTGCACTGCACACATATCTTAGGACCCAGGCAAGAAAGGAGGGCAGAACGGGAGGAGGCAGATACCATGCAGGCTGAGTGGGCACTGGTCTCACCCAGTCTGCATCCATCAACCTTTCTCATGCCAGCTCTTGAGCAGGTGTGGCTCTGCTGGAAGCCATTCCTGGGTTCACATCAAGAGAGGACCTGGTCTTTAGTACAAGATACTCTGGGACAGGACCACTTGTGGACAGGCTACAGCTATTAGAATCAGCCCTTTCTTCANATCCTTCACTTCCAGCCTTCTCTTGGACAGGACANTTTCATGCCCATCCATGTAGTAAAAATGAGGATATTAATATAAGTGTGTCACATGTAATATTTAAGACCAATTTATACCAAAAAAATTCTTTGCTCATTTAAAATTCAATTTTGATTAGGCATCTACATTTTAATCTGTCAACCCTGCTAAGGCCTCAGGTTACAATCTCCAAATGGAACCTTCAATTACTTCAGTGCTTTCCAAACTTTTGTGTATCGTGTGTTCAAGTGTGTGTACACAAGTGTGTGGGTGCATGTCCATACATGGTGTACATTCATATGGAGGCCAGAGGTCAACGTTCGGTCTCTTTCTTCATACAGAGTCTCTCACTAAACCTGGACCACACCAATTCAGATAGTGTGGCTGGCAACAAGCCCCAGGGTTCTTCTCTAACTTTCCATACATGTCCCTGTGCATGACTTTTTTGTAGGTACTGCAGTCAAACTCAGTTCCCCAGGCTGATGCCGCAGGCACATCACCAAATGAGCCATCTCTCCAGCCCAGCCACCATCATCACTCCTTTCTTTGAGACAGGGTCTCATGTAGCCTCTACTGACTTTGGACTCTATATAGCCAAGAATGACCTTGCACTCCTGATCCTCCTGCCTCCACCTCCCAAGTTCTGGGATTACCGGAGTACACCACCACACCTGGCTCTCTCCATTCCTTTAACAGCCTTTATTCTACTAAAGCAGGAAGTTGAACCCAAGGCCTTATACATGCGAAGCAAGTGTTCTGCCAATGAGATACACTCTCAGCTCTCAAACCATTTTGAACACAAGGGACTCCTGTTGAAAGAATGCTTACCCTGGTCCACAAAGTAACAAGTAGATCAGAGCCAAGCTGTTCTGTCCAAGGCAGAGGTAAACAAACAAACAAATCCTCTTATCCTTCTAAAAAGTATTTATTTACTTGTTTTGTGTTATATGTATGAATTTTTTGCCCGCATGTACACACTTGCACCACACGCATGCTGCGCAAACACTCTGCAGAGACGGGAAGAGGACATTGGATCTTTCTGGGACTGTGGTGACAGATGGTAATAACCTACCCTGTTGGTGTTGGGACCTAAACCCAGATCCTCTGCAAGAGCAGCAAGTGCTCGTAATCACTAAGCCATCTCTCCAACATCCTACTCATCCATCTTTTGCTGAGCACAGGTCTGCTCAGAATTCTGAAGCCAAGGGAAGCCCTGTACTACTCTAGACCACTTGCATCTGTTTGCCCTTCCACTAGAATTCTTGCCATGTATGCTGTTGTGAGAAGTCAGGAGCTCATCTCAGACACCCTAGGTCATAATCCCAATCCCCACATCCATATGACATAGGGTGGCCCCTGCCCTGTGTACTCACATTACAGAGATGAAATGCCACAGACTGAACACCAAGATGGCATATGACAGTGGACATGAACTANTTAGTCAATGACCTTGAAGTTAATTCTCTGAACACCAGTCTCCTGATATTGTCTTAATAAAAAAGATAATATTCGTGAAAGATTTTCTTAAAGAAAAGAATCTAAACCTCTTTTGCCTCACAAAAGAGTACAATACTGCCTGAGTCCTTTTACACAAAATTCTACAAAGATGCAAACTAATCTGTGGTATCAAAACCCAGATGAATGGCTGGAAAGGGATAGAGTAGGAAGGAGAAGCCTCAGTTGGCCACAGGAGGCTTGGAAAGTGATAGATGGGTTCACTGTCTTCCTTGTGATGATGACATCATGCATATATATATATACATATATATATATAATAAGTTTATATATGTGTTAAAATTACAAAATTGTAGTCTTTAAATATGAGAGCTTGCTGAATATAATTTATATCTTAATAAATCTTTTGAGAAATAAATAATCATCAAATATTAAAAAGTCATAACAAGCATGATTATCATTGTTAGGCTTATTTCTATTTAAGCAGAAAACAATGAAACTAGCATTAACCCTTGAGATTAAATAAAGATTGTCTTTCCTTTTCCCCTTAGAGTAAAAAAAAGTCAAATTTGTTTAGTCCTTTATATGGTCAAGGCTCACATAGTGTTATCGTCTCAGACATGCAAAGGATTTTTGAATGTCGTCTAGGCCAACTCTCTTTCAAATGCACCCCTCACTCCTCTCCCATCTCTAAATCCAAGTCCTCCTGGTTCTTTGCCTGCACATGTCCCATTTCTACCCTTCGTTCTCTGCCTCCACTATCTTCAACTCATCCAAGCATCCCGGGTCTTCTGGACCACTGAAACAGCCTCTGCTGGACTCCACAACTCTAATGTCACTTGTTTCCAACCCATCATCCACAGGGCGGAGAGAGTCTTTCCAAGGTCATTTACTCTCCTTACTTTGCTCGGGAGATGGCTCAATGGGTAAAGTGCACACATGTGAGGACCTGAATTCCCATCCTCATAACTCACATAAAATCCAGACAGTAGCACATACCTGTATCCCAGCTCTGGGGGAGGGAGGGTAAGAACAGGTGGGCCCCAGGGGCTTGCTGGCCAGCCAATCTAGCTTAAACAGCAAGTTCTGTACTTTGAGTTTCCATGCATATGCATAAAGCCAAGTGCCTTCACACATAAATATGAATGCATATAACAGAGAGGGAAAGAGAGCTCTCTTAATTTGGGTTCACACAGGACTTAGAAAAAAACTCCAAATCTCTTTCATGGCCTACAAGATGCATGTGAGCTGAGCCCTACCTATCTAGCTTTAGTCACTACCACTTAGGTTTTCTATTTCAGCCAATCAGGATGTCTTCAAGCATCTTACCTTCCTCATCATCTCTAGGCCCTGGTTTCCCACAAGCCATTCCTCTACCTTGAATATCTACTGCCCCCCTCTTTAACCAACTATGTTGGGGTCTTAGTAGAAACATTGCTTTCTCTGGGTTTAGTTAATTTCCCAGATAAGATCCAACCTCCACATTTTAAATCCCTAATGCATCACATCTTCTCTTTTGGTAANTGTATAATACCCATTTTCCTACCTTAAGAAGAGGCCAAGAATTGTATATATATTCACCTCTCTATATGAAGCACCTGAGTCTTGTGTACGGAAAACATGTAAAAATTATTGCAGAATGGATTATTGCAGAACTCCTACTGTGTTGTGGCTCATTACAAACCTTCAAAGTCCTTAAAATATTAACATACCGCTCCAAATCTACATGAAATTTTAGAAGTGATCCCTGACTACATGAAATAGGATTACTGTATAGCAAGCTTTGAATGCTGTTTGCCATGTCAGTTCCACACATGGGAAGTTATCTTTCAAACATATCCACATCTGTGTACAAAAAAAATGTATTGTTTAATTGTTTATAATAATAAAATCCTAAAACACACTAGATATCCATTCAAAAGGCACTGGTTAAATAAAGAATGATAGAGCCCTGGGTTTGGTCCTATTGCAGTCTTAAAAGAATAAGATGGATTTATGTATATATTCGGGAAGATGGGTGCCCAATATATTGTCAGATGTAAAAGTAAGAAACCCAGTATTTAGAAAATTTTGTTTAAAAAGTTGACTGTGTGTGGGGTGAGGGGCATAGTCCAGAGAACACACACTGAATTGTTATATATGAGAAATATGAAAGTGTTCAATGCTACCCAGACATATATTTTTGTGACCTGAAAAATAAGCCAAAGAAAGAAGATTTAAGAAAAAAAGATACTGACCTATTGGCACCAATAGAGATACTGGATCTAGCTGTGCTTGTGACTTGGTCCATCCTCGTGGAATCCTTGTTTTTGCTAACAAGCTTGCAAGTGTTGTTTATTATTGTTGTTGTTGTTTTAAGTTTGATTTGGTTTGAGTTCGGGTTTTATAAAAAATAGTGACCACCAATGGCTGCTCACAAGAAAAGGCTAAAGGGGCAGAGCTAGCTTGGGCTCACTCCCCATCCTGCCATCATCTTCCCTGATAACTGTTCCATCCTGCTGATGCTCCATCAGCACACCTACAGGGGCAGCTAGTCTTCAAACACTACCTCTAGCACAAATGCACACTGGTGTAAACTCCCTAGAAGGCAACTTTACAGTGAGTATAATGAGCCTTCAAAATGTCTGTACTTCTCTGCGACAAGCAGTGAATATGCTGATGGATAGTCTTTTTGATGAATTGCATTTCTTATCATAAATGAATACAGTTCCTTTCTAATCTTAATCCTCACAGTCTTTGACACACCACTGCTACTTATAAAACAGATCCTCAAGAAAGTCTTACATTCAGAACAAAGGTTTATAGAAAACAATGTTCAGATAAAATCAGAAAAGGTAGAATGTCCAAAGAGATAATGCTGATGAAATAAGCTATGANGTGTCTGAAGAAACAAATTTTAAATAGTAATCTTAAAGGCAATTGCACATTTATGATTTTCGACTACTCAAGATTATATGAAAAGGTGTGGTTTATTTCTCTGATTCCACTGTATTTTATTTAATATAGCTTAGAAACGATCCACTAAAACCAACTTGGATTTGGGAAGCAAACTGAAACAAGAGAGCCGAGAGTTAGGTGCGTGGAAGAGAGCTACAGTGACAGGTCATTCCTGTTATTTAGCTGAAATAATACCAGAACATACAATATACATCACTAAGCACATTTCCAGTCATATCAAATATCCCTCACATCCCAGCTACCACAGTCCTTGTGAATTGCTTACACAAAATCTTCGAACAAGTAGCCTCAGAATGATGCCCCTGAGGCACACAAGAAGACAAGAATGCTTGGAGAATTACGTGAAGCTACCCTACAGGCAACTATGGTTTTTCCAGACCCATTACCTGAAGTCAGGCTCACTAGAGCCCCCACATAACTAACTGAGAATATTCCTTCTTTAAAATGAATATTCAGTGTGTCCCCTGGGACTCAGTCATAACCAAGGGGAAATATTTTCATCTTGTTTCTTACTTTCTGCATTAGTAACTGAAAAACAGCTCCTCATTTCACTGGGCAACTACTCCAAACTATCTGTTTCACCAAGTAACCACCCTTAATTCTTCCCCTGATAATTGGATTCAAATATTTTATCAGTATGATGAAGACTTAGAAAGTATTGTTTACTTGGTTTAATATAAAAATATCAAAAACTATACTACACTGAGAAGCAGTATGGCATTGTGGGAAAGGTTCTATTTTGGAATAACAGAGACCAGAATTCAAATCCTGACTGACCCCATTTGGAATTACTTGTTCTGCGTAGACCCCCAATTTCCTCTTAAAATATTACTGAAATACCACTTTGTAAGTAGCATGGTGTACTAAGGTAACTTNATCAACCACTTATTAATAAGTGGGCAAAAGGGTTAGCAGAGTGCCTTTTAATGTGTATGTATGTTTCACTCCAACAACTTCGCATATGGAAACATCTTGGGGCTTGAGAAAATGCAAATTCTGACTCAGAAAGAATGAAACGGGACTTGAGAGTTCCAACAAGCTACCAGTAACCCCCATACTGCTTGCGGGTCCACAGACCAAAGCTCTCCATAGTGAGGCTTTACATCAGAGTTTTCAAACTTCACTAGTTTGGAATCATCTAAGGAACTTAAAAAAATGATGGCTGGGTACTATCCGCTAAGAGCTTCATGCAGTCAATTTGGGGTGTGGAATTAGGACACCAAATTAAAGCTAGGTGATTCTGGGATGTAGCATCCAAGTTAGAAAACCACTCGTCCCTTAGTATGTACTTAATAAGTAGAACCTAATGTAATTTTAAATTTGATGAAGATCAATGATTGTAACCATACATAGCATANACACACTTCAGTGCTATTCCATAATAAATGACATACACCATTCTATAATACAGAACACAGAAAACAGCACCAGTCAGCAGATAGGTCTTGGGTAAACAATTACTTTTTAAAGCTAAAGAAACTAAATCAATCAGAGCCCACACAGAATGTTGAATTTTCTAAATATCATACATAACTACTTTAAGTGAATGCATGTGGAACATTTTANAGAAACAAGCGTGTGTGTGTGTGTGTGTGTGTTTGTACATGAGCACCCATGCATGCATGTATGCATCTGTCTGTCTGTGTTTATATGCTCAAGGGAGTGCCCTAATACATGGTACATATAGGAAGGAATTTGTGTTACCTTGCTACCTGAAATAAATGTTCGGAGTTCTTTAACTCCACATTCTCACATCCTAGAGAGAGTGGGAGCACAATAGGGAAAATGTCAAGACAGCCTTTTCTAACATGGTCTTTCAAATGTGAAGGGGCATGCAGTCCAGAAGAAACAAGGTAAGATGATACAACAAGGAGAGGAGAGCAGGCCGTAATCCGTTGTGAAGCTGGCATGCAGATCAAAGACTGATTGGGAGAAACATTTCATTTGGAAATCAAGTGAATTGCTACAGAGCTAACAAGGAGGGCTGGAGATAACAGACTGCCTTTCAGCCACCACATCTCACTGTGCCCAGAGGAACCATCCACTGCCCACTTAGAACACCCTGTCTGGACACTTAATGAAAAGTGCCCACTACACCTGTGGGACCTGCTTGTCTTCAAATCTTCACTGCAACCCAGGGGCCTTGTCTAGAGTAAGTTTCTAAAATTTCTCAACATTTTTCCTTCATTTTATTGTTTTGAGAATACCCATAACTTCACAAGAAATAACTTTAAACAATGTGNTTATGCAAAGCTCCAACATAATCACCTGTTGAGTCATCTGAAGAGAGAGGACTGAACACTCTCAAGTTTTGTTATTCCCTTAAGTGAATTAGTAAGATAATATTTACCTTGTTTTTTTTCCATTCATAGAAGTCTTAAAAATATGATATATTTTAACAAAATAATACAAAATTTCTTGGGATACAATATTAAAATTTATCAAGACAAAAGTGGAATAATAGAGTGGGAATAATAAGAACTAGATTGATAGCTTAGAAGTAATTTGAATAATGGCATTGTGTTTGTATTAACCTGATCCTATGTCTTAATAAACAAAGTTAAAGGAATTCTATGGAGTTATAATAATAATTGAATTTAAATGCAAACTAAATAGTTTATGGTAATGATCAAAGTGATAAAAGAAAACTGAAAATTGAATTCAGGGTTCTNTCACATTTGGTCAAACAAATCCCAGTAAAGGTACAATGCAGCAGGGCAGATAGAAAGAATTGACATCAGGAAAGAAAATCTGGATCTTCTCAACAGAGTTTAAGGGCAGACATTATTATAATCACAGAAAGGAAACCCAGCTTGCCAGGGATGATGTGATCTCTGAAGAGCAAAGTCACAGAAGATAATGCCTAGAATGCCATGGCTACTTCTTTGTTAACTCATGGATGGATGGAAGAATGCATGGGCAGATGCATGAATGAATGCATGAGCAGATGCATGGATGAATGCATGAACAGATGCATGGATGGATGAATGCACGGGCAGATGCATGGATGAATGCATGAACAGATGCATGGCTGGATGAATGGACAGATGCATAGGTGAATGCATGAACAGATGCATGGATGGATGAATGTACAGATGCATGGGTGAATGCATGAACAGATGCATGGATGGATAAATGTACAGATGCATGGATGAATGCATGGACAGTTGCATGGATGGATGGGTGGACAGTTACTTGGACAGATGCATGGATGAAAGCATGGACAGATGCATGGATGAATGCATGGACAGACGCATGGACAAATGCATAAACAGATTCATGAATGAGTGCATGGATGAATGCATGGATAGATACATGGATGAATGCATGGACAAATGCATGGATGAATGCATGGACAGATGCATGGATGAATACATGGACAGATACATGGATAGATGCATGGATAGATACATGGATAGATGCATGGACATATACATGGGTAGATACATGGATAGATGCATGGCCAGATGGGTGGATCAACATTCTGAGTTGGATCCAAAACAAGAAATCATGTTATCTATCAAGGCAGCAGATCAGGAGAGATATGGAAGATGTAGAAGACGTAGAAGAGACTCAGTCTCCACAGGCAGCAGAAGAGTGAACATTTCTTAAACCATCAGCAAGTGAAAGTTTCCCAGGGAGAAAGAGAGCAGAGGAGAGTCTAGTAAGAGCACAGCCCCTACACTGGGAGAATCAAGGTAAATTTAAGATTACTGAAAAAAAAATTTATGCATAGACAAATAATACAAAAACTAAAGAGAAAATTACCACAAAGTTGTTTTTTTTTTTCTACAAGGTGAAAACAGTAAATGGTCTTTAGTTCCCATTGTGTGACATTTCCTAGGGAGACATGGGCAAATATCTATTCATCCCAGACAGGACACCAATAGCATTCCAAAGAAATTATTCAATCTAAGTCTGCCTTAATGAACCAGTGAGCTTACTGGTTATAGACAAGCTCATGAGTGACNCTAAGGCAGCTGCATCATACGAAATTCTACTCCAGAATGGGTGACAACTTGCAAAAACTATCTCCCTAAGGACGCTTGTACAATTTGGACCAGTTCAGTCAACTAAAGAGTCTCTTTCCCCATCGATTGTTACCGCTCACATAGCCTTGGAGAGGGCACTTGTGAAACTCAGCTATCACCTAAACACAATGTGAGATATCCTAGGACTATCACCTAATTTCAGCTATCAGAATTAGGACATGATGTCAGGACTAGAATCATACCAATCTGCTACAAAAACCTTAAAGTCCTTGTGTTAGTTCTTATGTGGCGCTGTGTTATTCATTAAGCGGCAGTGTTTACTGTGTGAGAAAAGCCATGAGGTATGACAAAACCCACTNTAAGAGTTCATTAGGGGAAGGGGGAAACAGAAGAGGTGTGCCTAGGCCTACTGAAAGACTTGTGCGGGAAGAGAGAGAAGGATAAGATAGAACCCGCTTTTTATAGGTTCCCCTGCACATGCACACATGGACTGATGTAGCTATGCCATGCATGTACTTAGATTACATGATCATGCAGCGCACTGATTGCATAGGACATAAGGCCCTGGAAGACTAAGCCTCTTGATCAGCTACTGGACAGCGCATGTGTGGTCATGTAGCTGAGGGAGTGGCCAGGAATTCTGTCACCTTGAACCCCTCTTGTCTGGAGGTAGGAATAGACCAGGAACTGAAACTGGTGGTTTGTTCAGGAAGACCTACCTGCAGGAGGGGAAATAACATGAGCTGGAAACCAGACAACCTGAGAAGGAAACAGGATCCTAATGATGCCACTTAAAAGGGAACTGAACAAAGACATCAAGTCCCATGGACCATTACAACAGTCATCTAAAACACATGCACTCCACAAATGCTTTAGGATTGAGGAGCACGATGCCTGTGTAGTCCCACTTATACTGGCCCTAGTAACCTAGTAACACAGGTGTTGCTGGGCATCAGTCTTCCCTAACTTCTCTTAGGCTTCTATCAGAAAGAGAATTCCTAAAGGAACACACAGGAATACTAAGACTGATCAAGGATTGCATGGAAATTATCCAAGGATTCCTTTTCCATACCCCAAACATAGACATTTTTGCCCTAGCAATAGGTAGAATAAAATGCTGATGGTAGTTTGTTTCTGCTTTGTTTTTTCTGAGGCAAGGTCTTGCTATGTATCCTAGGCTAGCCTCAGCTTTGGGATTGATCCTTCTACCTCAGCCTCCTGAGTGCTGGGATTACAGAGAGACCACCCAGCAACAAGGACTCCCCGTTAGGAAGGGAAATGACATTTGGGCACAGGAATACTGCCAGCATGTGCATAGCTCAGGTCCACACCTCTGATACCCTTAGCCAGGTGCCCAGCAGCTGAGCCTCTCTGTAGGCAGACAATGAGGAGAGCTGAAGTCATGAGCTGGTGCCCAGTTGGTGAGCAGTTTGTTCATATGGAAAGCAGCCCCTCTCGCAATCCATCAGCTGTCTGTTTGAAAAGCCTTCTGCACATCAGTATTCTGAAGGGTCCCTCTGATGCACGGTGGCATTGAGGTTGAGCAGTTGTTTTGGTTTTAGTCCATTCTGTACTTCTAGCCCCCAGCATTGCCTGCAGCCACTTGCACTCGCTTAAGAGGATCATTTGCTACTGATGTTTGCTCCAAGCATCAGCAAGATGTAATGGTGCTGCCTTTGCTTAACAAATAAGCCCAGTTTCAAAGAAAGGAGGCGAGCTGCCTTGCAAAACAAAGTTACTAGAGAAGATTTTAGGGGGAATACTTGTTTTTCCAGAGCCAGGGTCTGTGTGACCTCAGCCCCCAGTTTTGTGAGACATGCTACAGCAGCATCTTTACCCTTGAGGTAGAGTATAGGACTAACAAAGTTGAAGACGTGCTTCCCCAAAAGTCTGGCTCCTTATAATTGAAAGCAAAAGACAAAATACATATCAAGTCCGAATGTTAGGACAGAAGACAAAGACCCTTCATTAGAGACAAGTATATCCCTTGTGACCTGTGTCATCCACACCACTGCAATCTGTTGCAGCCCCAGATACCCTCTCCTTTGCCTGCTTTTTCCATGCCACTTGAATAGGCAAAGCAAGAACCCTACTTCAGTTCCTGGTACCCATGTCAGACAGCTCAAAAATGTCTACAACTCCAGCTCCATGGAATCCTATGCTTCTGGTCTTCAAAAACACTAGCATGTGCCTGCACACCCACACCCACACCCATACCCACACCCATACCCCCCCACACACATTTAAAACCTTTTTTTATCTTTAGGAGAAAGGTGGCTCAATGACTCCAATCACATAATGATTTGTAGGGACCTAAATTTGGCCCCCAGAATCCACGTCAGACAGCTCACAACCACCTATAACTCTAGGTCCAGAGGCTCCAAGGCATTCTTCTGGCCTCCGGGGGCAATTGCACTCATATTCATATAGCCCTACACAGACACATAATTTTAATCTTTTTTTCAAATGTTCATGAGGGGCTGGAAAGACAACTTAGTGTTTAAGAGCGCTGTCTGCTCTTCCAAAGACCTGGATTTGTTTCCCAGTACCCACAGGTTAGCTCACAACCATCTGCAACTCTAACTCCAGAGGTCTAATGCTCTCTTCTGGCCTCCTTGTTCACTGCAAGGATGTAGGAGACTTTAAAAAAATGTTTAATGCTTTTGGAGCCTGGGAAATCATGATGAAACAACTTTATTGCTTTAGCCTGAGTTTACATAGACTTTTTTCTGTTTTTTTTTTTTTTAATTACTCCTTCTCCTTCTANCCCTATCACCATTTCTGAATCCCTTAAGAGAAAAATGGATTGGGGAACAAGACAGGAGAGCAAAAAGGGATAGGTAAGGTTGGGAGTAGAGGTCATCTAGGTAATTTTGGGTGTTGTTGAAGTCAGCTGAAGTCAGCAAATCCTTCCAATGCCATTGTGGGAAAGAGTTAGACCTCTTTTGTTTGAGCCTGGTTCTTCCACTGGGCAGAGAAAGAGAACACCTATTTTCANGTCGGCTGAAGGAAATNCATGATCTGGTGGTTACACAAAGCCAAGAATGAGGTGGACATGCAGTAATGGGAGCAATTTTCACTGTTTTATTCCCTAACGAGTCAAGGCATCAGCAGTGTGGATGCTACAGTTGTTTTCTCCGTACCTAGCTACCATAAGTACCCCAAACCCTCAACTCCACCAAATACGGCAGACGCAGCAGTTCACCAAGCTAATCTGGCTGCCTTCAACTTTGAACCCTGTAGAACATGCGAAAGCAGAGTTTTCCTTATGACGGCTGGACAGAGGACAAAGTATGCATTGTCATCAGAGAGGGCTGACCTTAAAACTCCAATGGAAGTGACATAGTAGTTCTTTTTTAAGCTCGGCACAGTGACTCAGTCACTCAGCAGCCCAATGAGGAAGGATCACAAGTTCAAGGCTATAGAGTAAAACTTTGTCTTAAAACATTTTAAAGGCCTGGAACATAGCTCAATGATAGTGTGCTTGTCTTGCCTATATAAGTCCTTAAGTTCAGTCCTCAGTACAGAAGTTGTCTTAGAGCTCATAGTATCTAAGACCCCCCCTTTCCATTTCATAACACTTCTAGTATTTGCAATTACCAGCTGGCTTCAGAAACCCATGTTGTAATTTTAAGGGCAGACTATATCAATATTTCTTGACCCACCTGAAACTATGTAAGTACCCAAGAAAATCCTGGACTCCATAAGATTTACAGACCAATTTTCTGAACCAAAGTGGTTTGCATAGGCTTTGGATAAGATCTCAAATCATGTTTCCTTATCTAAGCNAGACCACAATAGAGGAAGGAGATACTGTATTAGTTTCCCATGGCATGGTTCACAACACCATAAGACTGAAGAAAACAATTATCTGGCAAATGAGTGTTACAAATCAACACTTTCTATACAACGGAGACATCACACCACAGTTCATAAAGCTTGGAAGCAGACACCTGAATAACTACAATGAAACAAAGACCATCAAGTGGGCTCGAAATATATAATTTAGGGATCCTACTCTCCCAGATACTGATAGAAATGGGACAACAGGAGATAGCCGCTGTCTGAACAGTGGCTGGGGCTGGCTGTGAGGAGGGCCCATAGGTCTGTAGACAATTCCCTCCTATTACTGCCTGACTACACCTCTCATTATGAAGGGCCAGAGATCTGCAGCTCCTACACTGAGCCATTGGAGCCCGGTGTCCTATCCCCAAGAAACCCGGGACAATCTATTAGCATACCAAAGTGCTGCCAGGCTCACACAGTGTATGTGGCTCCTCCCTGAACTCCCCAACCTCCAAAAAAACCTCTCCAACCTAGGGCCTTCTGTTTCCTTCCCCCCAGCTTTTCTTTCTTACATAACCCTGCCATTCTGGCCACGCCCTCTTGGTTCTCTTCGTGCATCTTTCTCTCTTGGTTCTTCTCACTTCTTGGCTCTTGGCTCGCTCTTGTTTTCTTTGCCCTCTTGGCTCTCTCCTGTCTCTCTTCTCTTCTTCTCTCGTCNCCACCCCCACTCTTTCTCTCCTCTCAAGGCCCGGTTAAGTCTAGACTTTTCCAGATGTTTCTGGCTGTANTCTCCTTCATGTCTGCAGTAAAATCCTTCTCCTCACCGTACCTTGGAGAAGTAACGTCCTCATTTTATTCAAGCAGGTGGACGATCTAGGAGTGTATTCTAGAAGTGGAAGTAACCACACAAAGCTGGGACTTTTCACTGCATTTAACTGGGGAAATGACAGTCACAACATTTGAGGAAAATGAGAGTAAGTAACAGCCCTAAGCGAAGGATATTCTTTNGTGTGTTCAAGAATTTCTCGTCTTTGTTGACAATTTAGGGGTCCTCAAACCATGTCAATCTTCAAACAAATTCTGGGTGACAGAAACAGCTGTTCACAATCTCAAAGTAGTTTCAAAATTTAGAAAGCTCCCTACTTCCCTCTCAGACCATCTGAAGAAGGCTGCTAGTGAGATGGAGCCCTAATACACTGGGAGAAAACTGGACATGAGATTTAAAGAAACAGGACCACGTTTGCAGTGCTGGTCAGCGCCACCTCTGAGTATTACACACTCTTTTCTTTCATAAAATATGTCTCACGCCTCTCCTGTCTGCAACATTCCTCTGGGACAGGAGGTATCTACAATATCTGAGACCTTGTTAAAAATGCAGATCTCCAGGCCTATAAGAATCTACATTTTTTCAGAATCCCTGTGTGCAAGGAGATCCTTGCACATACATATCCGAGAAATTAGTTGCAGACAACAGCCTCCCTCTTCCTGAATCTCTCACCATTTATTAACACCTTGAAAGCTTTTCTTAGTGAGCGTGTCACAATTTCAGTTCACAAGTTTTTCCTGTCACAATTTGCCTCATCTGCCACCACATATAAAGGTCCATGTGGAAAGCTCTTATTTNTTCTTTCATGTTTTATGTTATACAGGCTTATCTAGATTTACTCCGTCTCCTTCATTGTTCTCATAGTTCAGCTCACACCACATTCATGGTTGATGTACTCTGTAGCAGGTGCTGTGGCTAAGAAGTTAAGATGCAGAACCTGTCCTCCAGGTTGCAATGCAGTGAGGCCAGTGTCTATCTTGCTATTTGTCCCAAGAGTGGGCTTGCTCTTCCTTCTCCATGAGCACCAACAGCTGAGACAAGAGCTCTACCAACCAAAACAAAACATGATGATGAGCTAATTATAGCCATCATAGGAAAAATCATTAGAAAATGGCTAATTTCCCTTTCTCTTCTTGAATTAGATGACCAGCAGCCAGAGCAATAAGACTACTGTGTACCTTGTCACTGGTGCTTTCCAGTTTCTCTAGAAAAACATCTTGTCAATGCATTGACACTTGGCATCTCTACCAAAACAGTAGAAAAGCAATTGCATACCCCTAAATCCTTGAGATCAGATTTCTCTCTTAATCTGCTTTCACAAAAATGTTCATTCAGTATATGAGCATGTGCTATAGAATAAAAAATG
>LZPO01067362.1:18579-29836 GCA_001675575.1 Neotoma lepida
ATGAAAAACATCCTTTCAAGTTGTTCATGGCACAAGAAACCTCCTTCCAAAAGACTTTTAAAAAATGGGCTTTGCAATTGTCCTTGATTATAGAGGTAGAAGGGAAGTCAAAGACACTATACACATAGGACAAAGGACGAAGAATATTTGAGCTGGATTTGACCTGGAAGGCTCTTTCCTGAAGACTAGCTTCCATAGTACCAGAAAGTGCTATGCAAGCTACCAAGAGAGGGGGAAAATCAATTTTACCCAGCTGTGATGCTTATGAATCAAAACAATGACCAGCATGGAAAGATATTCCTAAAGGTGCAATAGTGGTATCCATAGTTGGCAGTAACCAACAGCTCTCTAATTGAACTTAAGGCTTATTCTATTTGAAGGAAATTGTATCTGGCAATAGAAAGCTAGCCAACTACCCAGAGCTAATGAGGTCCTGGATTTTGAAGGAGAACCTACAACCACCACTTTACTAAATCCACATAATTCCTAACTATATTCTAAACATTGTTCCTTATAACCACATATCAGTGTAACTCTCAGCCCTCATCAAAAAGTTTATGTTTGCAGCTCACAGAAAACCACAAATGGTCAAAATGCAGAGTTCAACTGATTGCAGGATGCCCAGTCCCAACCAATGCATCTATAACACAATTCCTCCATCAAAGGCTCAGAGAATATCTCAGAAAAGGAAATGGAAAGATTATAAGATCTTTAGGACCAGGAAGACTTCTGTAAAAGCATGGTTCCTAGAAAATTCATCTTTGATGATGAATTTATATTTATATTTATCTAAGATATTTATCTAATACCAAGTATTCAGCACTGAAATCATATACATATAACCAACACTAAATGGACTCAGTAGGTTGTAGTTATATATTCATGCACACACACACACACACACAAACGCATACGTGCATGGACACATATATAAAAAATAATAATCAAATAAAAAGAGGCCGTGAATTTGAGAGAGAATAAGGGGGCACACAGGAGGGGCTTGAAGTAGAAAATATTTTTTTAAAGATAGTCACTGATAAATTCAGTAGGAGAGGCGGCTCCAAAGCATTGTCTATTTAGGAAGGTGCTCCCATCTTTTAAATCTCTTTTCATAAATATACCAATGTGAGCTCTGAAGCTAAATTTTAAGTCATTTTTCCTATGTCTACAAAATTTAGCACAATTAATCTTACCATATAAACATACGTGCACACACACACACACACACACACACACACACACACACACACACACCTCTACACTTATACAGAAAAAAATTGAAAGAAATATATATTTAATGATTATTAGTACCCAATACTTCATAAAATTAGCATCCTTTGCATATTATATCCCAGCCAATAAAATTGCAATTATAGTTGGCTAGTAAGATTTTTCAAATGTCAGTATTTTGTAGTTTGATTCTCTTTCTGTTTATAATTCAGAAAGACAGCATGATAGCAGAGCAGTGTACTACATGTTGCAGAGAGCTGTAAAGGAAGTAGATATGTTTTCTGAATTTAAAATGCATATCACCTACACTCAGACAGGATAAACATAAACATGTAAGTATACAAAAACATATGATGAAATGTACAGCTAGTTTCATCTGCAGAAAGAATCAGACATGAGAACTGCTCTGCTATCTGTAAAAGCTACATAAAAATGGTGACTTTGTGCAGAACTTTTAAGCCACAAAGGACAGGCCTTGNTGTGACTGGACAGGGTTTGGGGAGCATGGGATGGTAGAACAAAGAAGACTACTATTTAATCAACATCATGGTTGTGGCCAATAAAAACAGAATTCTGTTGGTAAACACCGTAAGACAGGATTTAAGGACTACATAACTAAATAGTAAAATATACAATGAATTCCAGTCTTAAAACAACTTAAGATCCAAAGGCAGTATTGGATCCTCCTCTCCGGCAACAGTCCTCCAGTGTTATATCCAAAAGACACAGTTCACGGGCCTTGAAGAGTATCCTGTTACCTTGAAGGTCGGTTTGATCTGCTAGTGCCTTGCTATTGTGTGTTGTTACTGCCGAAACCGGAGACCTCTGAGTAGTTTTCACTTCGGGGTCCTTTAAAGTCTGTTCCTAAAGTGCATTGTGTGTTTTACTATGGATTCAGCAGGAAGGACAGACAAGGAGATAACAATCCTATTGTACTCAACACTCTGACAATTTGAGTTTCATTCACCTAAAATGAGATGGATGAATTTCACAATGAATAATAGCTGCACCGTCCTCTGACCATCAGGTGTCTGTTCTTGTGTAACCGGATGANGAGGATTTGTAAGCCAAAAAGGCAGTAATCTCACTACATGTGAACAATCTTGACTTAATCAACCACCCTTTAAGATGACAGGAAAATGAGCACTGAGACATGAAAGGCTGAGACTCTCCAGCATGGTGTGGCACTAATCCTGGCTCAGTGGTCCTTTCTTGTCTAAAAATAAAATCAACTATCTATGTTACAATGTTTATGAAATCATGAAAATATGCAGTATTTTCAGTTTGAAAGAGGTAAGGATTTCTCTTTCCACAGAACTTTTCAAGTGTAAAATCTCTACAATTTATAGCTTCTCCAATAGAAATGGCACACAATTTCAGCTTCAGAGACTCCCCTGATGGAAAAATGATATGAACAGAAAAGGTGGCTTGTAAGAAGAACTTCTAACCAGTCTTATTAATAAACACGCGGAACAAGAAATAAGGGTGAAAATCTGACAGAGATCAGAGGAATTAGGAGCAAGCCACCACTCACCAACGCTGCCTCTACTTCCCAGGATTGAAGCGGAGGAAAGAGCGAGCCTTCCAGTCTAACCTGGCTTTTTATACCTGTCCATCTGCTAACTAATTTCCCATCCTCCCAAGCTACATCACTTCCTGTCTTGTCTGCATGGATCTTCAGAACTCTAAGNTTGATGCTGGGATTAAAGGCNTGTGCCACCACCTCCTACTGCTAGTTCCCCATGTGACCTTGGAGTCACAGAGAACCAAATGGATTAAGGGCGTGTGCTAACTTGCATGGCTATTGTTTTTCTATTAGTGGCTGGCAGCCCCATTTTTTCTCTGACCCTCAGATAAATTTTATTAGGGAGGACAAATAAAATATCACCACAGTGGCTGGTCTGGCCATCCTGCTTGAGTCCTTGTGACATCACTACTTGATTCAAATCTATATTCAAGGTGTGGCAGATCAGTAATCGGTTCCATGTAGCCTCACACTGGATGCTATCAGTAAATTGTAGAAAAATACTTGAGCCCATCATTGAGTTGTGACTATGGAAAAACAGGCTTGATGTCCAGGAAAAAAACACATACATCTAAAGATAATTAAAATGCTGCTGACCTGGCGGGAATGCTGCTGGAACATGTCAAAAGAATTCAGCTAAGAATAAAGAAATGGCTAGTCCAAGAATCCAGAGCTCTGTGGACTGCAGACGGGACACTTGCACACTCTAACAGACCTTTGTCTACAGCCCCAGCCAATGTTGACAAAAACAATAAACAGAATACTAAGACAATTTCCCCTGAAATTCTCCTTTTGGAAGAGGACCACCTCTGCTGGAAAGCTGCACAATTCCACCTGGTTCCTTCTTTTCTAAGATAAAAGACCTTACACTGTTTGGGGAAGGAAGCAAACCCTATGTTCCTTGGGGCACTGTTAGATAATAATTTTACCTAAGCAGTGGAAATAGAAAAGAGACTTCTCTACCAGCAGAAGAAGGGAAAGGAACACTGGCTGGGCACAAGTCTTCTCCAGCTGAATGAGAGACTGGTAACACCATGAAAACTCTCACTCTGATGATGCAGAAAACTGTGCCTACCTGTGTCTGAAGCTTTTTCAGAAAAACAAAGAATATTCAAGCAATAGCACCAATACACACACACACACACACACACACACACACACACACACTCATATCATCGTCGTCATCATCGTCGTCATCGTCGTCGTCGTCATCATCATCATCATCATCATCATGCAACTAAAGTTGAATGAGCAGCAAGGATTTTAGGGAAGGAATAGTCCATGAGGGGAGGAGCTGAATTTGAGACAGATCAAAAAGTTGGGCTGACGGCGAAGCCAACATTCAGGAAATTCTATTACCCCCAGTCATATGCACAAAGTAATATTGAAGCATTGAAAGCGGCATCACACGGAGAGCTACCATAGTAGAGCAAACTGTAGAGAGAGCCCATTCTTACCTCATTGCTGCAACTTCTCCCCTTCTTGAAAGGTGCAATAGAAGCAGAAGCACTCAGCTGTGTTGAGCACAGAATTTACTCCTTCTTCACTGTTTATATTAGATGCACAACTGCCAACAACAACAAAATTAAAAGGCATCCAGAAAAGCGAGTAAAAACAATATATTGTTCAGGAAAAAAAGCAGCAAATATTCTCAGTCTCAGAAATGACACAGGTGTTAGAAATACCAAACTGGTAATTAAAGATAACTAGGATTAATACATTAAAAGGCCCTGGTGGGGAAGGGAGTCCACATGCAAAGCCAGATGGGTAATTTCAGTAATAAAATTAAAACTATCACAAATCTCATGAGAAATACTAGAAATTAACATATAATGCAGATAAGAATGATTTCAATAAGCTAAACAACAGACCTGGTCAGAAGAGAAGAGAATATGTGATATTTGTAATAAATTAACAGAATTTTTAAAGATAGATAAAATAAAAAAATGAAGAAACAAACTAGACATCCAAGAGCCATGGAACAAAATCAAACTAACAATTGAAATGTCAGAGAAGAGAAAGGAAATGGGCCCCAGGAAAAGGTTTTCAAAGAAAGAGTAACTGACAATTTTCCAAAATTACAGATGAATTAAAAACGATACAGGAAGTTCAGAGAATACTTATCAGGATAAACATAAAAAGAAGAAAAAAGAGCAAATGTGTCATATTTTAACTAGTAAAAACCAGAGGTAAAGAGAAAACATCGATTATTACTCAGAGGGGAAATACAGGGAGAACAAGGTAAGAATTACAATAGATTTCTCACTAGAAACAATGCAAAAAGAAGATGAGGGAGAAGAAGAGGAGAAGAAGAAGAAATCTTACACATGCTGATAAAACTTACTCCCTAACTCAATATACCATTAAATATGTACATTAAAGTATATGCCATCATTAACTATCAATGGAGAAAAAGACTTTCTTAGACAAGGAGGCTCAGAGAGAGATGGTGGCCAGCAGAGAAAGACTATTCCAAATAAAGTAACAGTGATGTGCCATACCAATTGTCTGTTAAAGGTATTTAGGCAGAAGGCGCTTTACCTACCAGACACTTGGATCTACAGAAGCAAATGAAAAGCACTAAAACTGGGTAAGAATGTAAATATAAATATTCACTTGGCTTTAAATATTTCAAAAGGTAATAGATTGTATAAACTAAAACAGGTAACAAAGTCTTGCCTGATTANTGCATGACTAAAAGCAAAAGTATGAAGCATACCCAGTGAGACAGAGGGGTAAGAACTACAGTGCTGCAAAGGTCTTACTGAATAAAGTGCAACATTATGAGCTGTCTGTAAAGATGGACTGTGTAACTATTAAAAATTATGAGGAAGAGTAAGTAGTAAGTGAAAAAGATTAAAACAATAATAAGAAAGTCTACAGTAAAGTGAGAAAAAAACAAATAGAAAACAGCTAGCAAGTAAATATCCAAATAAACCAATCTAAAGGAAACTATTATTGTATTAAAATGTGTACAAATGAGTGTTGTTTTTAAGCTAATTACTGTAAATACAAAGCCTGTTGTATGTATATATAAAAATAGAAGTGTAAAAGTAGAAGATAAATCATGCCAAAAGCAATAAGGAAAGTCTGAATTCTTATACTATCATAATATCAACCAAAGCAGACTTGAGAAGAAATATTGCCACAGATAAAGAGGTAAAAGTGAAGAGGTCAATCACCTGAGAAAACTATAATCCAAAATTTTATAAGCTTAATATTAGAGCATCAAAAACAGAAGGCAAAACCTAAATGGAATGAAAGAGGAATGGTGAACTCACACCGACTGTTGTAGATTTTAACTTGGTTCTCAACACTGAAAGAACAAATAGAACTAGATTCAGGGGATCTAAGACCACTCTGACCTTACTGTTGATACAGCAACTCACCCAACTAGAACACATGATTTTTGAAGAATACATGGAATATTCAGCAAGACAAGACATTTTACAAGGCAAAATTTAAATAGAAAAAGAAATAGGAGAGAGCTTAAATTATATATATACAAAACTCCCACATAATAAAAGGATCGCACATTAAAAATTAAAATTATATTTTCCAACCACTAAATTTAAATGGATATTCTAAACTATAAAATGTAATTTTGATAAAGATTTCCAAAGTAGACACACTAATACAGAGTGTGAATAAATACTAGTATAACCCCTCAAAAGAACATCAGATAGTGTATTCCAAGCTTTAAACACTACATAACTTGACTTCTCAGTAACTTTTCAGGAGTATGAATTTTTAGAAAGCCTTTTATTTCCAAAATGAATACCACAACCAAAAGCAACTTAGGGGAAAATTGGTTTATTTCAGATTACAATTCTCAGGTCACACCCCATCACTCAGGGCAAGAACTCAAGGCAGGAACCCGGAGTCAGAAACCGAAGCATAGAGGAATGTTGCCTACTGACTTGCTCTCCATGGCTAGCTCAGCTTCCTTTCCTCTAACAACTAAAGACCACCTGCCCAAGGGTGGCACCACCTACTGTGGTGCTGGGCCCTCCCACGTCAATCATAAGTCAAGAAAATGCATACAGATTTGCCTATAGGCCAATCTAGGGCAGTTTTTTCTCAATTGAGATTCCTTCTTCCCAAATGACTCTAGCTTGTGTTAAGTTGGCAAAAAACTAACAAGGACAGAATGTATTTCAAATAAATCATGATAAATATGCACAAATATAAAATCTAATAAAGTATTGTTAATAATAGTAAAACCATGTAATAATACAATTAATTCTTTTACACAACAGTCATTGAATGGATATTGTGTACCAAGAATCATTCTAAGCACTAGACAGAAGNGAATATGACAAAAAGAAACCAGTTTCCCTATTTACACAGGTTTTCTACTCTGGTAGTCTTTTTTTTTTTTTAAGAGACAAACTGTAAATAAAAGTAAATAATAAAGGCTAGAGAGATGGCTCATTAAATGAAGCCTTTGCTATACAAGAATTGGGATCTAACTTCAGATCCCCATCACCTACAAAATGTTGGGCCTAGTGGTGGCCTACCTGTAATCTTAACACTTGGAAGGCAAAGATAGGAGATCCCCAGGGAAGACATTTTAACTTTATGCTTCCACTTTTCTCATTATACATTTCACTTATTATAATAACAAAATGCAAAGAATAATTTTCTAGAAACCCATGAAACTTTGATATTACAGTGTTACATGTATAATGGCACCAAGTTGACTATAGAAAAATCCCGTGGAGATTTAGCAAACTGAAGTCACAATACTCAGATGCTTGCCAGAGTTGAGGTTAAATTGAATTTGACACTGTAAAAAATAAATACAAAGGAGTATTTGGCTAATAGGATATATGATATATGTGTATGTATGTATGTATGTGTGTGTGTATATTATATTTCAATGATATATAATTATTCCAATTATATATGTATATATATGTATGTATGTGTGTGTGTAGATTTATCTTTATTACTACTGGAAGCTGCAAGAGTGGTATGGGACAATAGTGGGCTTCCTAACTGTGAACTGTCAGCACTGAATAAATAGGTAAAAGAGTCCCTACAGAATGGTACAGAATGGAAGAGAAGGCCTGCCTAAGGTTACATATCCTTAGGACTCCACACTTTCTTTTTTGTCATTATTAATTTTTTTATTTATTTTACATACCAATCACAGTTTCCCCTTCCTCCACCTCCTTTTTACCCCCACCATCCCCTCCTCAGAAAGGGGAAGCCCTCCCATGGGAGTCAACAAAGCATGGCAAAGCATATCAAGTTGAGGCAGGACCAAGCTCCTCCCGGCTGCATCAAGGCTGAGTGAGGCATCCCACCATAGGGAGTATGTTCCAAAAAACTAGCTCATGCATCAGGGACAGATCCTGGTTCCACTGCTAGGGGCCCCACAAACAGAACCAAGCTACACAACTGTCACCCACATGTAGAGGACCTAGATCAGTCCCGTGCAGGCTCCCTAGCTGTCGGTCTAGAGTCCATGAATTCCCACAAGTTCGGGTTAGCTGTCTCTGTGGGTTTCCCCATTATGATCTTGACAACCCTCCTTGCTTATATAATCCCTCCTCCCTCTCTTCAACTGGACTCCCGGAGCTTGGCCCAGTACTTGGCTGTGGATTTCTGCATCTTCTCTCATCAGTTACTGGATGAAGGTTCTGTGATGACAATTAAGGTAGTCACCAATCTGATTACAGGAGAAGGCCAGCTCAGGTACCCTCTCTACTATTGCTAGGAGTCTTAGCTGGGGTCATCCTTGTGGATTCCTGGGAGTTTCCCTGGCACCAGGTTTCTCCCTAAGCCCATAATGGCCCCCTCTATCAAGGGATGAAAAAGATATCTTGATTCCACNATTTCAAGATGAGCAGAGTAATGCATACCCAGTTCCTCTGTCCTACAAACCTGCCAATAATGAGACTGTGGTTCCTACTTGAGGAGAAGCCTGTTAGAAAAAGAGAAAATCTGCAGTTTCAATGTCTTCCCCAGTGAGACTAGAGAAGGATGAAGTAAATATTCCTCACAACAAATATACTGAGTTTTGCCTCTGAGAATATCATTGCTGCCTTTCAGGGAGTATGTGGAAGAAGATGTTCTCTTTTGGGAGTGCCCTTTGAGATAATACTAAGCATGGAGAAAGTTACAGTTTCTACTCAAGAGAGTATTCCAAGGTCAAGTGAGAGAAGATGCTTTCTTTATCTTCTAACTCCTTTGGGGTACCAAAGACTGTCGAACACTTTACATGACAAGGTGAAATAGACTGAACTCTCTTAGCAGCAAAGAACGATAGCTGATAGTTATATTTGTTTTCATATTCACCAAAGTGATGCATGTGTAGAATTTAAGGGAAGCCACTGCTCCCTGCCTGCAACTGATCTTGTTACCAGAGATAGTCATCATCTGTAATGTGGTTTATTTTTCTGACAGCTTCAATGTTGAAAAAATAAAATGCCTGGTCTGTTATGTCTGGTTTTATCAATTCAATCATTCACTTTATTNATATCTGAAGACCATAGGATTCTTCCCTGTCCTATGAAATTAAGAGTATTACCATCATTTTGTAGCCAGTATTTAGTTTCTGCTAAAATACGTTATTATATTTTCTTAGTCAACTTTCATTTTTCTCTGTAATTAATTATTTAATTTTTTAAAAGCATTTTAAACTTTAAATTTTTAATCTGTGATATTTCTTCTTGTAGGTTCCAGAATGGCATTGTTTTATATTTTCACTCAATGTAAGGTATATATTTTTAATGTCTGTCATTTTCGTGCCTTCCCTGAAGTCAACCGCCTCTCTTTTCTTATTGCTCCTGAGACTTTGCTCATAGTTCTGTGCTGGGGCTTGTCTGCTTGGCACCTGGGAACTGTTTTCACTTCTCTTGNACGGGTTCTCCTGTTGCCAGATGCCCTGCCTTCCTGTTTCTTGGTTTACCTATCATTTTAGAGTAACAGCCAACATATTTGAACACTGGGGATGGAGTACAGGTTGTCAGCTCTTGCACGTCCGAAGACGATATTATGTTGGCCTCACAACTTTATGTATAATTCGTTTGTGAAAAGTCTAAAAGGGGAAAATCATTTTCATTGGAATTTTAAAGCCAGCTATGCTGACTATTGAAAAACCTGACATCATTCTTAATTTCATTCTTCTACATGCAATTGTTATTGCTCTGTGCAAAATTTTAAATTTCCCTGTTGTTTTGGTGATCTGAANGTCATCAAGGTGTTTCTTGAGTGGGTTTGAGTGCATTTTCTTTCCTTTTTCAAAAGTAATTTTCCTGCTTTCTCAGAAGGCTCCTGTGCTGGTTAGTTTTTGTGCAGTTGACACAAACCAGAGACACCTGGGAAAAAGGAATTTAAACTGAGGAATTATTTTCTAAAACTTGTTCTTAAGTTTTCATTGGATTTTTAGTATTGATTATTACTTTGCAATGATTATTGTAATAATAAATAATCTTTTAATAAAAAAATAATCTTTTTATACACTGTGAAAATGTGTCTTTGCCAAGGTGCCTTCTGATTAGTTCAATAAAGAGCTGCATGGCCAATAGCTAGGCAGGAAGAGGTTAGGCGGAACTTCCAGGGAGAGAGAGAGGGAAAGGAGATGAATGAAGGTGCAGGGGAGACACCAGAGGACACAACGAGGAAACAGGAGGTACAAGATGGAAGAGAGGTAAAAAGCCACAAGGCAAAATGTAGATTAATATAAATGGGTTAATTTAAGTTATAAGAGCTCAAGGGACAAGCCTAAGCTATAGGCTATGCTTTCATGATTAATAAGTCTCCGTGTCATTTTTTTGCAAGCTGGCAGCCCAAAGAAAAATCTGTCAATGAATAATAGCATCATTTTATATCTCTTAAGAGTATGTAAATCAAATTTTGTTAAAATTGTCTTCTGATTCCAGGATTCCTTCTATTTTTTTGTAAAATTACTTTTATTAATTTTGTTCTCTTTCCTATTAGGGAAATTACCCTGATATTATACTGTCATGTTTGATAACAGCATACCATAANGCCTTTTTGTAATCTGCATCAAATGATAAGTTTTTNCGATATATGCACTTTGCTATGAGGACTGAGTGACCAGCTAGCCTTTGGGGAAGGTATACAAAATACAATATCTATAATTATTTTCCCTTTGATTCTTCAATTTTTTTCAAAGAAGGNTCCTCTGGGTCTGTTTTACTACTGATTTTCATGGAATAAGGGTGGTGAGAAGGTCATGTTCTCTTCATTATACACACTTCCTTTTAATATATTCCATCTTAATTGAGCCAATTTTATCCTATCATTCTCTGTGTCCACCAGTTATAAGCCTCAAGTATTCATGATTGATTATCCACCCCCCCCCAGTCATTACTTTACATTACTTTCGTATTTTAAGGTGATTTTTCTGGTTGTTGCAATCGTCATCTTACTCCCACCCNTTCTTAATTCCTGGTCCCTCAGCCTTTCCATGGTTTGATAAATGCAAAGGTTTGACCTTAACATCTATTCCACTGGGTCTTAAGAATC
>LZPO01067366.1:0-13708 GCA_001675575.1 Neotoma lepida
TGGTTTGAAGAAACTTTGAAGAAACCATGGTTAGGACCTGAGGAGCCAGAAATAGAAATATAGCAATAAACAGCACCAAAGTGCGTTCNAATTTTAGGGCAAATGTTGTTCTGCTATTGTTTGACAAGATGGTAGCCATAAACCCATAGGTGTTAGTTGTTGCTAGGAGGAATTATATGTAAAATCTGCCCTTGATTGCTGAAATATTTTTCTCAATCATTTTTGTTTTTTGATAAGGAATGTTTAGAATTGTTTTTCTAATTGGTCAGTCTTATGCACATGTGCCAGATTTATTATATTTCCTTAGTCAAAATTAGAACTTTGTTATGTTATGTCACAACCCAGCCATATTATTAGGTTCAAAATAATAATATTGCTGATAATTGTAATTTATTTAAACTGTCATCCTCAACAACCAGCACTTGAAGTATGCTGTGGGCTAAGATTTTTAAGTTTGGGTGTTAATATGCATGAATCATCCACCCTAGAAGATAGATATTATTCCCATTTCATAGGTAAAGAAACTGAGACTAAGTGACTTACTTAAGGCCCTTAGACTGAATGAGCAGGAGAGCTGGGATATTTAAGGCTAAAGGACTTAAATTGGCTTTATTGAATCAAATATTCTAAAATAAATATATTAAAAATTAAAATATGAGTTACTGGTTCTTGAACAGTGTTGCTTCCTTCCAACCTCTTGTGCCAAGGTTTCTTCTTCCTGCTCCCATCCTAAGAGCAGCTGTTGTTGCTGGCATCCCTTGAAACCTATGATGTAGCCAGAAATGCTGTTACCAAACTGAGGTGTTGATGGTCTGTTATCGTTCCTGTGACTGATACAGCAGAGCTTTCTCCACTTCTGGGATGGAAAAACAGCTGTGTAAAGACTGAGAAAAAGCTGCTCTTTTTGGTTCTACAGTAAGCCAGGATTAGGACCAGGCCAGCATTTGTTTACTCTGGAGTAATTAGTGAGCTGTGCATTGGACATGAGTGCATCTTCTTAGAGTGATGGACTTGATTCAGAGAAGTGGATTGGATTTTCTTGTGGAGGAAAAACAAGTTTGTGTTGTTTTTGCCTCCTATTTGGAAAGTCATTTAATAGTTATGGTCACTAATTGCTTTCTTTGTANTGGTTACCTATGCTGGTTCTGTTATTAGGATTTGGTTCTCCTCTCATTTATATTAAAGTATATTGATTAAAAGGTGTAACACACTCTCTGCACAAATTCAAGGACCTCAAACTGTTAAAATGTCAATTAAGCTTAAAGAAAGTAAAATAAAGAACTTTGGAGGAAAATCCTTTTTCCCCCTATATTTTTATAGAGTAGGAAATATGAATAAAAGCTGACACATGAGTGTTAGAGACAAATAATAAATCTTTGGTTAATTTTATTTGAATTTAGATGACTGAATTTATAGAAAAGCTAATCTCTGTATTTCATTTAGCTATAATTGACAGCAGTCAATAATTAAGGGGTACCTACTATATACCCCTTACTTTTGCCAGGTTCTNTAGAGCCTATCAAAGTTACAGAATGCAGTCACTGGAATTTTAAATCTTACATTATGAAATTGAGAATGTAGGATATAAACATTAGATACATTGTTTACTAAAATTAATGGTTTCTGGCATCAAATAACATTTTGTTGTTTAGGGGTGTGTGTGTGTGTGTGTGTGTGTGTGTGTTTATGTATGTCTTACTTTCCTATTGCTGAGATAAAACAGCATGGCCAAGGCAACTTACAGAAGGAAACATTTAATGGGAGCCTACAGTCCAGAGGGAAACGAGTCCATCACCATTATGGCCAGGCACATGACAGCTGTCATCAAGTGCTCTTAACCAGTGAACCATCTTACCCACCCTCAGTTTTCATTCATTTATTTATTTACTTANCTATTTATTTATTTAGTGCTTTGGTTACCTTTTAGTAAGACTTTCACTAGATAAGAGTTGTATTTCAGATTCTCCTTGGTTTAGTCTTTTTGAGTTCTTTGCCATGTTTCTTCTGGAATTTATTGCTGCTAAATAAAAGTCCCTTAAGGATAAGGATAATGTCATTGCATTCCTTGTGTTCAGGTCTCAATGAATATTTGTTGAGTAAATTAATGGGAAAGAGACTTTATCCTCTCTGTACTGTTTGTTCTCTCCTTATCCTACTGTTAACATGAAGCAATTCCCACGAAGATTAATGATATTTAGTTGATTAATGATTCCTAATCTAAAGAGTGCTTTTCTGTGTTTGGTTTTCACTTGACTTTTCTTTGAGTTTGATGCTGTTGTCTGTATTCCTTCAGATNTTGTTCTTTTGTTCCCTTAGTGCCTTCCCTTCTTCTGGCTATTGTCAGTTGCCATACTATCATTCATTCTCCTCATCTTTCTTGTGTTGTAGTCCTTTCCAACCCCAGAGATCACTGGTTATGCAATTTTTATTCTATTTGTCCTCTGAAATAATGTCACCTCTCATCTTTAGTTTTAACTAAATGTGGAGGTTCAGAGTTACATATCTGACTTTGATCTTCCCTCTTAAGTTCTAGATTTATTTATTAGCCATCTTGTAAGCATTAAGTATATCAGGTCTGGTACTATGAAAATGAATAAGGCATGGTCTTTTCTCTACAGGATTCACACTCACCTGAGGAGAATGATTAGTAAACTAGCAGTTACAGAGCGAGCACATTCTATCTGTGTGAGCAGAGTAAAAGATGGCCTCATTTAATTTGGAGGACATCGTTTTGTGCTTTCCATCAGTAATGCTTGAAAAGATCCCAAAGGATGATTAGAAATTCACCAGGTGAATAGGTGCTAAGAGNGGGTCATTGTATTTTCTTTTTCCTATTAAGCCTGGAGTCAGTGCTCCCTGGTGGTGAGAAAGTCAGTGTACCAAGTTCTCCAAGTCCTGGGAGCCTTAGGCAGGGAGTGAGAATTACAGGTCANNGTCATGCCAGCAAAGTGGTATCAAGCATTGAATCCAGAAGGAGAGTGATGACTCTGAAGACAGGAGTATCAACAACATTTTCAATACTACTTACTTATTCAAAGCAGTGTATATAAGGGAATGATGTAGACTAAACCTGAGAACATGATGTATCAGTACTAAATTTGCCCTTTTCTGATACCTGCTGCATACCAGTTGCAATAGTGATCACAGTAGATAAAAGTATAGCTTTTCCCAGACTTTGGCTCTCATGTACATCATGGCATACATTGTAAATACACACAAATCACTTGGAAATACTGTTAAACTGTTGAGTTTGGTTTGGTATGTCTGGAGCATTGCTCTGTGTTCAGGGATGGTACTTGGAGCAGAAAGGGATTAAAGAAGAGTAGACAAAGGAAACAGTTTATATGAGTATATACATGACTGCTACATATTTTAGGAAACTAGTTCAAGAAACCTATATCGTGAGACATTAGGCAGTGAATGGAGCATGAGTCTTTGAAGAGGTTGAGTAGGGGTCAAATTACAAAAGATTTGATTTGCTAGTGAGTGTGAACCTTTTGCTAATAGTTGAGGAGGGAACCTTTTGAATAACAGTGTTGTAGTTAGAATAAAGAGATCCATTATTGTGTTTGTTTAGTTGGTAGCCTGATTGGAATGTCAAATAAATCATAGATGGAAGTCCAAGCTGAAGAGAGGTATTTTAATGTCCAGCCATTAGATATATTATATGAAATAAACTAAGCAGAATGAATGAAAAACCAACCAAAGGCCAAAATCAGGAGAATACCAACATTAGCAGGGCATGGAAGAAAAGGAAGAGCTTGTGTAGAAGACCAAGATGGGTCCAGTAATAAAGAAAAGAATCATTTCATAAGAAATCTAGATAGAGGGGTTATTCAACAATTTGAAATCAGGTAAGACAGAATCTCAGAAAAATCACTGCTACTTTGTCAATTTATTTGTAACTTTAGATGATTTTTAACTTTGTACATTGTTGGTAACTTTAGAAGATGCTTCTATGGAGTAATGAAGACAAATACTATGTTGTAAGAGATGATCAAAATGTAGGTAAGGATGGATTCAGCTGTGATCTATCACTTTTCAAGATAGAAAAGAAAGTTAAGTTAGAAATATTTGCTTGAGGGATGCTCAAGAGTAAGTTTACAGAAAAGGTAAAATTAAATTGGAGCCAGAAACTGCCATCCTCAGTGTTCTTTAACTCTCCCAAATCTAAGCAATAACTAGATACTGTAGATTTGACCACCTTCTTTGATCTGTACCTGTGTTTGCATTCCCATCCTCAGTGTTCCATCTTCACATTCCTTGTCTGACCTAATTAGAACTTTTCCTTCTCTTTTCAGCGCATAAGGGGGTTGGGGGAAGGAAATTTGGAAAAAAGAAAGAAAGCCTGTCTCCCATTCTTTTTAGGAGAAATTGTGGAGCTTACAAAACTAAGGGATCTATGAATGGACAAATCGGATTCTGACAACATTCAACTTTTAAAATTTTTTTTTTAGGTTATAATTACATTATTTCTCTCTTTTCTGTCTTTCTTCCAAACCCTCTCATCTACCTAAAGCTCTTTAATGACTTCCTGTGGCCAAGAAATGATGCTGGTCAAGCTTTCTCATTTGACCAGCTGTTGTTATTTCCCCCTAGGGACTATCCTTTTCTGCCTTCATTTCCTCTCCGTTACNTTTCCTTCTCCCTCAGCTCTTCCTTAGCAAGTTGTTAAGGGCTCTTTTCTATGTTGCAGTACATTTTACTCATCCATTATTCTGTGTCATTGATGTTTTTCTATTTCTCTTTTCACATGACATCTATAGGAATTATTACTCATTTATCTCTGTACCTTTGGTACCTGGTTTAATGCCATTGGAGTTTATATTTGGTTCATGTTCATTGTTTTATTAAAAAAAAATAATGCATGGAGGTTTTGGCATTTGACTGGACCTGGGAGGAGTCATTATATTTCTCCGTAGAACGTTCTATGCAAAATAGGCAGCATATGTAAGAGCTTTTAGAGGGTATGTGTGATAGTATAAACAATATGCTAAATACTCCTTTTGGATAGGTGAGTAGAACTTACAATGGGAAGATAGAGTTGGGGATGTAATTTGAGTACAAATTAAATGGAATCTTTAGTGGCATGCTTAAAGGTTTTTTTCTTACTGTTGCAATGGGTGTCCATCCNTTGTGGATTGTTACTCTAGGAAGTAGAACTTTTGAATTTTTGAGGAAAAGTTTGGTAATTTTGGGAAGTATTTAAGATGTAGATAATTGTATCCTTTTTTGAAACACTTTAATATTTTCTAGTTTTGGTTTTATTTTTCTTAGTTTCCTTTCTAAAGATTATAAGACTTTTTTTGACTACATAAGTACTTTATTGTCTTTTATGTCCTTAAAATAAAAGAAAACGTTTCTAGGGTTTTTCTGAGATATAATTATTTAATTTGGTGTTTTTATATTCTTTTCCTTTAATATTTGAACACATTAATATTCACATATTTTTATCCCCCTTAGAGAAATTTCTAAACTTGCTATCTCTTGGGTTGGCAATTGGATGTCCAGAATTGCTTNAGGAAATCTTTAAATTTTCATGTTTTGCTATTCATGTGTCCCTCCGACCAGGATACTTGTAAAAAATGTTAAAGTTGATTTTGCATTATTATGCAGGAAGGTAACTATTCATCCTTGCTTTTGCTTATTTTCTTAAGGCAGAATCCAATTTATGATTTGTAAAGGCCCTCCTAGTAATATGTGGTGTATTAAAGCGCGATATTTTAAATTTGTGGGATTGAATGTATTTTGGAAACTATGAAACAAGATTAAGGGATAGCAGGGAATGGTGTATAAAATTAAGAGCCATTCAAAAGAGATATNTACTGCTGCTTGTGTTGCTGCAGAGAAAACAGAAAGCTTGANTCTGCTCTTCTCTAGTTGTAGAGAGAATTCTGTATATAAATCAACAATAAATGTTACAATATAGTTTATATTTAAATGATGAATTGCATGAGAAGGCAGCCAAATACTAGCTGAATAAGTAGGAAACCCAGGACAGTGAAAAGTCAAGAGGCAAGATAGCTTTGGAAGCTTCATAAAGAAAATAGGATATTAGCGAACCTTGAAAAAGGAGTAAAAGTTTAGATAGATGGGAAAGTGGTTGTGGACGTTTGAGGATATAGACAATAAGAATGTAATGCTTGTGGTATAATGATTAGATCTGCCATGGGAGATATGAAAAAGAGGGTAAATCATTGCCATGTTTCTTTTNTAGGAACTCAGATGCCAGAATAATGGTCTTTGGGATATGTAAGATGACTTTTGGATATGAGAGATGGTTAGTGGGTGGTATAGGAGAGGAAAGGATGTGGAGAGGTATGTGGAGTTGGAGATGTGAAGACGTATGAGATAGATGAGTAAAAGTGTGCAGAGAAGGATTTGAGAGACTGAGATATTCTAAAAACCAACAAAATTATTAGAGAATTGTCTTAAGTGTGAGAAGGCCTTCAACATCAGAACTGCCTGTTGATTAACATTTTCATGTAGTGTAGCATCAAGTTAACTGCTGGCTTATTTCTTCTTTCCTTTGATATTCTTCTTGGTCATCTTTCTTTGTTTTTTTTGTTTAATGAAAACATTACTTTTAATGTAACTGCATATTTGCACCTCCTTGAATAAAGCATACCTTACCTGAAGTAGTTTAGCATACATTTCTCATTTCTTCTTATTAGAGCATTGTGTCTTGAGACAATGTTGTGTAATTCTTTGGACTATCTAGTTCCTTTGTGGGCTCCCCAGGCTGGTGTATAGATCAAGTTCTTAATCTATAGAACAGAACATGGTCTGAATAATCTAAAGATGTAGATTTTACACCAGACTCTAATGCAAATTAGGAGAGTTGGCACTAAATATTGAATATTTATGCATTGTTACTAAAAGTTCAACCTGCAGGAGTTAGTGTACATGGACTCTGAACCCATGAGTGTTTCAGTTTATTCACATAATGTCTGAGCCTATATGCCTCAGCATTCNTATGCTATATTTAATTATAAATTTATTTTCATAACAGATATGGCAGTACTTGGTGAAGGATAAAAGTTATTTTACCTAACAGATAAATTTATACTAATCATTTCTTCCTCTAAATAAGTGAAAACATAGTGTGACATGTGTATTCCANTACACCAAAAGCTGACTTAAAATATGCCCCACTTACTAGTCTTGCATCTATCAAAAATAAGTTGTAAAGTATCTTNTGTAAATTAAACATAGTATGTAAAGACAATTTAAAAGTCTAGACATACCTCAATGTAAAAAACTTCCATGCATTAATGAAAAAGTTTTCATTGAATATTCCCATTGTTGTGTAGTTGATGTAAAGCCCTGGTATGATATACTGTATCATACTTCATCTTTTCAGAGCACTTTTCATTTCTTATTCTGTCTGATAGCAACAGCCGAAATCTTTTTCTTCAGATATTTTGGTTTATCACTGTCATTTCTACAAACCCAGACAAATTGTCATCAGTTCATTTCTTGGCTCATACAATTAAANACATACTGATTTTACCTCTTCTTGGAAAAGAATGCTGCTAGATAACCATGTGTTTGAGTTGACTACCATGGTCCCCAGGTCATCCAGTTGAGCTGGGCCTAGGGCGGATGTTCAGTGTGTCCTTCCTAAAATTATAATTTTTCCTTTAATCTTCTAATTCCCAGCATGTTAAATGTATTCAGCACATATAGTGATGGACATTCTGTTTATCTATCATTCCTATGGTTTTCTTTTTCCTTTGTTAACTTAGATCTCACCTTGGGNCACATTTTTAAGTACACAAAAAGGAAGCAGTAAGAAAAGGTCAACAGAGTACTTTCAAGTACTGGATAAGATTACTTGTGAAGTAGGTGCGTTTGCCACCCAATTTATAATTGTGTTTTGGAGATGTTTCCGGTAGCTTCATTTATTTCCAGAAGTATTCCTTTAAATGTTTACACTTATTACTGTGCTGAAACATTGTTTTGGAATTTTTATTATCAGGTGATNTGATTGATAGGTGCTTTACTTCTGCACACAATCAGAGTTGTTTTGNTGTATGCATCTTAATAATGTTTGTAGGAAAAGCGCTCACTTTTCTCTTAGGGAAATTCTAATTCTGTATAGAACAAGTAGTATGATTTCCTGAAATAAGTAACTGAGCATGTACGCTTCACGTTTTGAGATGATTGAGCAGATAGACTGGGGGTGTTTAAAGAAGGTTCTCTTTTTGTTTTCTTCCAAACAAGGTTTCTCTAACATTCTTGGCTGTCCTAGAACTCACTTTGTAGACCAGGCTGGCTGCAAACTCAGAGATCTGCCTGCCTCTGCCTCCCAAGTGCTAGAATTAAAGGCCGCACCACTACCACCCGGCTAAAGAAGATTCTTATATTGTATCTGTTATAATGAGNGCATTAAGGCAATCAGGCTTACAATTTGGGAGTCTTTAGAGTCGGGTTTATACAAGAAATGTAATGCAAGCTACAGAGTGAAACACAAAATGAAATTTTACCTTTTGGTAGGTGTATTTTAAAAAGCTTTAAAAAATGAAGTTTATTTTAACTGTGTACCTTACTCAGCACAGTATATACAAAATATCATTTTCACTTATGATCAATATGAAAATTATTTGTGAGTCTCTTTGTACTATCTTTGAAATCCAGACTATGCTTTATATTTCAATCTATACTAGTCACATTTCTAAAGCTTAGGAACTAGATAAGGCGAGCCATACTACTGAGCGACTCAAGTGGAAGTGTTTAGCAAAACTGTGGTGATGACAGAAAATTGGTGAAGGTGTTAGAGGAACAAATGGGAATCTTTACAGGCCTGTTAATGGTATTCTCTGTGAGAGAGTATGTGAATTGTTTTTTTTTTTTTTCTTAATTTTTATTTTTTTCTTGTAGGGGGGATCAGCTACTCCAGTGAAAACAAGCTTTGATAGATTATGGCCAAATGAGCCATTAGTTCAGAGCAGCAGGGGTTTGGAAGTCAGAAACAGAAAGGGCAGAGCAGATGCTCAGCAGTACCCACAAGAAGACCAAAGTAGTTGGTTGTCATTTTAAGAAAATCATCTTTCACAACCCAGGGCATTTTAGCCTAGGCTGTGTGTTTTTCCATATGGAGGAGAGAAGTAGTTACTACAGTGACAGCCAAGACAAACACTAAGATCAGACAGAATTGATGGCAGAAGCATAATGTGGGTGGTAGGGAGGAAGGGAGGATTTACTTCACTATAGGAGAGAGGAGGAGTTTGAGGTAAATGATTGATTTTTATGAAGTAAAAACTGAACAAAGTTCTTTGTGACCTATGAACAGATGAAAGATCATGCAGAATACTCTATTAAAATTTATTGCTTAGGCAGTGAATTAGAGGCCCTAATGATAGGCATATTGGCCATTGTATTACTGTGGTAAAAAGCTCAGCTCTCCATCGTAGTCCTGTGCTGACCACTTAACTCTGTATTCCTTTGCAAGTTACAACCACTAAACTTTTCTTAGGCTTTTTCACCCATAAAACTTACAGAAATAATAGCTTCTTCACAGAATTATATGGGTTAAATAAAAAAAAAGCATGTAATGACGTTTACTATTGTGAACATTTCTGGCTAATTCTTAGTTTCTGATATGGGGTGGGGATTAGGTCTTCTTTGAGTGTGTATCACTGAGCTGGTACCTTCTTAAAGCATTTTCAGAGTTTAGCTCAATGAAACCTCTTGAGTTGTGCTTGGTGAAAAACTTAACACATACTCTGTCACGTGAAGAAAGAACTTCCTAAATTTCATTTATGAATGGAGTTGATAATGAAAAGGAGAACAGAGGTCTGGGATTGAGTCTCAGCTACTCTCTAAGATGACCTCATTTCTCTGTCTCAGTTGGNATTGTCTTTCAAACTATTATTATTCGAGGACCTTCCAGCATCAGAATTATCATGGGTACTGGTTAAAAAAAATGTAGATTCTTAAGCTCCATCATAGACCTCCTGGATTAGTTGATCATGATAGAGCAAAGGAAGTTTTGTTTTACACTCAAGAATAGTTGTTAGACAGAGAGTGCCCATTTGGAGAGCTAGTAGACAGGATGATTGTAAGATTTGATTTAATTCAAGTATGCATCTACTCAGAAGTACCATAGGAATACTGTCTCTTTCCATGTACTCTGGACAATTGTGCAGATCAAATGAGATGTTTCTTTGTAAAAATTGGACTTNGTGAACAGATATTTAAATTTTAGACTCTCGTAATCTAAATGGCAGTAATTCCTGTCTATAATGATTTCTGTAGTAGATAAGTCTTGTTGGATTATAGTTTTCATCAAGTAGCTTTTGATGCCAGATTTTCTATCTACAAAATGATAAGCTTGCTTTATCTCCCCTGCCTCCATTAATTTTTAATCTCTTATTAGCACAAGAACTAAGTGGGATTCTAGATGTTCAAATCAAAGGAATATGGTTGTCCTCCATTCCCATGAGTTTCACTTCTCTGTTCAACCAGCTCTGGACTAAAAAAAGACTTTATTTTTATATATGTATACACTTTTTCTAATTGTTTAAGCAAGTCATTATATAACTGTTTGCATATATATTACATTATATTTACATGCATATTTTATATACATCATATTTGATATGAGTAATCTAGAGACAAATTATAGTTTACAGGAGATATGTGTTGGTTATGTACCAATACTATATTATTTTACCTTTTTGTAAGATACCTGAGCATCTGTGGATTTAGAGATTCTTCACAGGAATGTTCTGAAAGCATTCCCCCAGAGATACTAAGGATGACTGCTTACAGTTTTAAAGGGAGGATTGTTATCTGTTTTAATTTTTAAATTTAGAGGTTTACAGCTTGTCAGTATGATGAATCTCCCCCCACAATCTGTTACTCTTGTTTAGATAATTTACTTAAGGGTTATCTACAATCTACCTTTGATTACCATTTTTTTATTACTTAACTACTTAAACTCTCAACATATGAAAGTCCCAACTCAGAACAAAAAGCCACCCTGCAGTGAGTGCTCCTCCTGGGTGTGAAGTATTTCACATTTTCTTCCATTTCAGAGAGCAGGCTGTTCTTGAGCATTTATTTTCTTGCTTGAAAATATTCTGAATTGATTCCTTTGTATAATAGTAGAATCTCCTTTTTTCTCTGCATATAAAAAAACTGCTTATTAAAATGCAGAGTTCCAGGTGAACAACTCACATTTAAAGAATTTGAGCTAGTGAATCTGGAATAGGCTAAGAAATCGGCAGTTTGGTAATTTTGGTAGAACCTGTTTTTTGAGACATATTGCCTCATGTTACTGTTTCCTCCAGGGACAAAGGTTGTAGGCACTGGGCGTGATGAAAATCAACAGTGGTGTTGAGTATCACTGTGTGTGTGTGTGTGTGTGTGTGTGTGTGTGTGTGTGTGTGTTGGGAACTTAAGATGACACTAACAGATCTTAAATGAGGAAACAAACTCACCACCTGCAGGTCACATCCAAGTCCTGTGCCTGAAGACTTGGAAGTCTTTTCTGAGGACTAGCTGTCATACCATTCCAAGGTGCTTGTGCAAGCTTCCAAGGGGGAAAAGCAATTAAAAGTCATAACCAAATGTAAAGCCAACAAACTACAACAATGTCTAGCAGGACAAGATAGCTCCAAGAGTGAAATAGTGGCATCTATATCTCAGCGGTAACTAACACCTGCCTTAAGGCCCACTCAGTATGGGAGAATTCATGCTTGGTATTGTAAACCCAGCTAACTACCTNTGGTTACTGAGGACATAGACCCTAGAGGATGAGTTTCTACTGCCATGCTCCTAAANCAATATAATCCCCAATTTCATTGTTAATACCTATCCTTATATCCACAGGTAAGTGTAGCTCTTACCTGTAGTGGGATAATCCTCTTGAACACTGATTTAATAAAACGCTGATTGGTCAGTAGCCAGGCAGGAAGTATAGGCAGGGCNAGCAAGCTAGGTGAATGCTAGGAAGAGGAAAGAGGTCAGGANTTGCCAGTGGAACAGTGGAAGCAAGATGACAAGGCAAAACTGAAAAAAGGTACCAAGCCACGTGGCTAAACATAGATAAGAATTATGGGTTAATTTAAGTGTAAGAGCTAGTCAGTAATAAGCCTGAGCTAATGGCCTAGCAGTTATAATTAATATAAACTTCTGAATGATTATTTTGTAAGCGACTGCAAGACCATGCGACCGGGCAGGAACCAGAGAGACATGGGACCGGAGAAAACTTGCAACTACATTTGGCATACCAACGTGGGGCTCTCAATTTTCCATAAGGCTTAAAAGAGTTTAAAAATGGCTTCTACACACAAAATAACAGAGCCAAAACCAGGTTCCTGCTTCATGTCACACTTACCTGTATCAAAGAAGCATCTCACATGGCCACCATTACAGAAAGCCACAGCCAGTCAGAATGCAGAGAGCCCAATACCATGAGATTCCTGTTCCCATTTAACACCTCTACAGCATAACCCCACACCAAAGGCTCAGGGAATGTTCCTGAAGAGGGGGTTGGTAGTGAGCTANTGTCTTCTATATATGACAGGGAGTTGTACCCATGAAATCTTAACAATATGGTCACTTCANCAAGACCTAAACAGTGACACCACCACCAGTTGACATCCCAACATGAGTGGGGAAATGTCATAAGGCTCCGTCTCTAGATGAAGAGATAGAATTGGTGGCTGCTAATCATTCTTCTCTGGGGACTCCTACCTCCATAGGCTATCCAATCCCAAGTCCTCATCCCTAAACATATATACATTTAAGCAACACTAAATGGATTCAGCAGTTTGNTTTTTTGTGTGTATATGTAACAATAATAAATAAATAGGTCTTGAGAGGGAGCGGGTATGGGAGGANTTGAGGGGACAAGTGTGAGGTGGATAAGGATGTAAATACTGGGACCCCTTGGAGGAGGTTTTTTTCCCCCCAGCCTCCCTTTTTAATGTTAGTTTGAGGGTCCAGGAAATGTATGATATAGTCACCAAAGAAAATGGTTAAGATTATGTAGTGAANTAAATTGAGAAGCAGAAACAGAGTAGACGGCAATATCTAACATCTCTGCTGAGTGAAACTGTTGTGTTTTGTGTGCTTGCCATTGTTCTTCCCAATGGACCATCTTCATCAACATTCATGTTCATCTCTTAGGCTTGCCTTTATTCCTATAGACAGTCCTTGGTTTTTTGGTTTTTTTCCTGTTTCTCAGTCTACTGCTCATTACTTCTGTTCCTCAGTTTATTGGTCCTGCCTCCCCCTTTTACTATACTATATAATTTGAAAGTGAATGAAATAGCTTATAAAAGAAAATTAAAATACCTAAATACCAAAGTTAGCAAAAGAATTAATATTTAGTTTTGATATTACCCATTCTATTTGTATTAGTGCTCTTGCCCTATTCCTTAGATAGATACTTAATCCTAAAGCCTCTTCTGAGAGGTTAGGTACATATTGTAATTTGTTTATTCATATTTAGAGATGCAAACATTAGAGACTGAGCTTTATACTTTGTGGCACTTAGNGTCACAGTTTTCATCAGCCTGTGTCCTTGTTTTCTGGCTCATTGAGACTAGTAATACTTACAGATAACAAATTCTTGGTGGATNCAAATTTGTATTTCAGTTGTTCCCTCTTTTTAATTTGTCTTTAAAAGACAGATTTGGAGCTAGAAACATGGCTTAGTCAGTAAAATGATTGCCATGCAAGCATGAAGATCTGT
>LZPO01067367.1:0-31372 GCA_001675575.1 Neotoma lepida
TTCTTCCCTGATCACTATTCTTCTTCTTCAGAAGAAGAATAAATTTCTTTCCAGAAACTAAAGTTCTCTATAAACATTGAATTCATAGGCTCATTCAAAAACTTTATTTTAAATAAGACATACTAAGCAAATTTCAATTACAATCACCAGTTTATAACACTTATATTCACTTATTAGAGCCACTTTACAATAATCCATTCACAAACATAGGTAATTGTTCTTTTTTTTAAAAATAAAACTGACTATAATTTATAATAATTTTTTATTATAAATAAAATATGTTATATTTAATATATTTTAAATATATTTATTTATATTTAATATAATATAACCTGCAGTGGAAGAGAACAAAGTCTAGAGAACTTCCTTAGGGAGTCTGAGAACTTGGGGCCTTCGCCGGCAATGAGGAGTCAACACAAAGCCCTTCCTTCCCTGTGACATTCGTTCAAAGATTTCATTCGACTTTCCTCACCCTAACTCTTCGGTTTCACCCGCCACCTCTAATCCTGACACAGTTTCTTGTTCTTTCCTTTTTGGCTTTTCCCAGCCATATCCTAGCCTGATTATAAAACCATATACTTGTTAATTTTATTTTAAAAAACTGTGAATGAGGTACATTTTTACAATCTTAAATTGTAAAAATTAAAGAATGAGTTACCAAGGAAGGAAAAGATCACGTATCTTCATGCCTTACCTTTCTGAATCTTTATCTTTTTTCTTTTCTGATTTTGTGGTTTTCCTGGATCGCTCTTCTTTGCTTGTAGGCTTTGCTTTCTGTACAGTTTTGAACAAGTCAAAATAAGAATAGCATAAGTTATAGGAGGTGCATAGTAGTATATGCTGCCGAGACTTCCCTTCCACCCTGAGAGACACTCTACTGTTTCAGGGAAAATTATCTGAACAGAAACAAAGCAAAATTAATGATATACCTAGGTTGTTTGTATTTGTACTTCAATAAAAGGGAAAGAGTGGGGGGACTTGCACATGCACGATGTGTAGAGGTCAGGGGTCTTCCTCTATTCCTCTCTATCATAGTGTTTGAGACACAGTCTCTCATTTAACATGGAGCTCACCGTTTCAGCTAGACTGGCTGGCCAGCAAGCTCCTGGAATCTGGCCATCTCCATGCTCCAGCGCTGGAGTTACAGGTGCACCACTGTGCCCAGTTTTTTACTGGCACAGTGCTGGGTGCTGGGTGCACGTTCAGTTCCCCATGTTTGTGTAGTAAGCATTTTACTCACTACTGATCTCACTATCCTCTGTAGCTATACATTTGAGCGATTTCATCTACTGAAGTCATTAACTTCCTCTAACAGTTTTCCAGTTCTGCTATGATGTGCCCTATGGCTCCTAAAAGTCACCTTATTATGCCATACTTGCAGTAGAGCCAGCAGGATGTGGAGAAATACATTAGGATGACATCATATAAAAATACCATCCATGATACATTTAAAAACTAAGGTGAATGACTCAGAATACACAAGTTTATGGAAAGACGCAGCCCCTTGTCCTAAAAGAGACCTGAAAACCCATATTTAGAGGTTGAACCTGAAGTGAAACAGGTTTATCTGAAATTGCAAAGAAAATTGAAACACCAGATGTAGCTTATGTGAGACTTTGTGTGTTGAGAATCATTGAGCTGGCAGAGCTGCCTTCAACTAGCATTTATTCCAACAAAATGGCACATACACAGAATTGAAATTCAACATACCTGGTACAAATTTGTGTCTTAAAACCATCATTATATCATAGCTGAACACATGTGCTAAAGCATTTCTGGGACAGGATCTAAGTGGTCGAGACTGGACATGAGGCCATGGTCTTCTTGCCTCAGCTACTCAAATGGTACAATTGCAGGTATATATCAGCATACCTGGGCAAACTATTCTTAAACTACTCTGAAGGATCAGATTATTTTATATATGAATGTAGAGAAAGAATGTTATCAATTATTAAAATTATAGATAATAATAAAGACAAATGAAGGCAGTATATGGTTATTTTATATTAAAAATTCCAATGTACACAAATGTGCTATCATGGTAAACTTATCATAAGATAAACATGGGTGAAATAATTCCTCAGAAATAAAACACTACAGTCAGGCAGTGGTGGTGCACACCTTTAATCCCAGAACTTAGGTGTCAGAGGCAGGCAGATCTCTATGAGTTCCAGGCCAGCCAGGGCTACACAGAGAAACCTTGTATCAAAAAAAGGAGGGGCAGGGGCTAGACACAGTGGTACAGATCTGTAAAACCAATACTTGAAAGGTGAAGCAGGAGGATCAGGGATTTAAGGTATTGTCTCAACAACCAGAACATCAACAATAAAAAACACAGAAATATGGAACCTAGTAATGCATTTTAATGAGAACTATTATATCCCCAAATAATCTAGTGTGCTTTTGAAGATGTTTCCTATAAAAACTCATACACATTGTAGACCAGTAAATACTAAATAATGAGAGGGAATTGATGGAAAATAATTTCTACTTTCTCCTCCAGTATCAAAGAAATATCAAATAACCAACAAAAGTGGGTTCAAGACTATTCCATGGGCACAATGGTCCTTCATGCCTGGTTTCCCAGCACTTGAGAGATTAAGGCAGGTGGGTTGGTGTGAGGTTTTGGCTAGCCTGCTGTACAGTGTAAGAAAAACATCTCCAGAAATCCAAAAGGACAGTGTTTTCTTTCAGCCATGCATGCAATGGTTAAACTGGTTAAAAAAATTTTACTTTTATTTGACTCTTGCCTGTAGTTTGAATTTATAACATGAATAAAAATAGCAAGAAGAGAAAGACTTGGGGGCTGGGGACTTAGTGCAGTNGTAGTTTTTGCCTAACAATCTCAAGGCCTGGGATTCAGTCTTCAGCTCCAGGAGGGTGGGGATGGGGACAAAATTCTGACTCTTATTCACTAACAAATTTGTGAAGTCAAGTATTTGCCATATAAATGTCTTTCAGGAAACTGAAGAAGATATTAGAAGATGGAAAGCTCTCCTATGTTCATGTATTGGTAGAATTAACACAGGAAAAGTGGCCATCCTACCAAAATCAATTTACAGATTCAACGCAATCCCCATCAAAATTCCAACACAGTTTTTCACAGACCTCAAAAGAACAATACTCAATTTCATATGGAAAAACGAAAAACCCAAGATAGCTAAAACAATCCTGAACAATAAAAGAACTTCTGGAGATATCACCATCCCTGANTGAAAGCTGTACTACAGAGCTATAGTAATAAAAACCACATGATATTGGCATAAAAACAGACATGTTTATCAATGGAATTGAATTGAAGACTCAAACATAAATCCACACACCTGTGGACACCTGATTTTTGATAAAGAAGCCAGAAATACACAATAGAATAAAGAAAGAATCTTCAACAAATGGTGCTGGCATAACTGGATGTTTGCCTGTAGAAGAATGCAAATAGATCCATATTTATCATGCTGCACAACACTCAAGTCCAAGTGGATCAAAGACCTCAATATAAAACCAGACACANTGAACCTGATAGAAGAGAAAGTAGGGGATATCCTTGAATACATTGGCACAGGAGACAACTTCCCAAACAGAACACTGANAGTGAAGGCACTAAGATCAACAATTAATGAAACCCATGAAACTGAGAAGCTTTTGGATGGCAAAGGACATTGTCAATAGGACAAAATGGCAGCCCACAGAATGGGAAAGATTTCACCAACTCCACATCTGAGAGAGGGCTAATATTCAGACTATATAAAGAACTCAAGAAACTAGACATCAACAAACCAAATAATCCAATTTAAAATGGGTTACAGATCTAAACAGAGAATTCTCAACAGAAGAATCTCAAATGGCTGAGAACCGTTTAAAGAAATGTTCAATATCCTTAGTCAGCAGGGAAATCCAAATCAAAACTACTTTGAGATTCTATCTTACACCTGTCAGAATGGCCAAGATCAATAACACAAGTGAGAGCTCATCCTGGTGAGGATGTGGAGCAAGGGGAACACTCCTCCACTGCTGGTGGGAGTGAAAACTTGTACAGCTACTATGGAAATAAATATTGTGGTTGTTCAGAAAATTGGGAATCTATGTACCTCAAGACCCAGCTATACTACTCTTGGGCATATACTCAAAAGATGTCCATNCTAACACAAGGACACTTGTTCAATTATGCTCATAATAGCTTTATTCATAATAGCCAGAATCTGGAAACAATCTAGATGTCATTCAACCAAAGAATGGATAAAGAAAATGTGGTACATTTACACAATGGAGTATTACTCAGCAGTTCAATAAAATAACATCATGAAATTTGTAGACAAATGGATGTAACTAGAAAAAAGTCATCNTGAACAAGGCAACCCAGACCCAGAAAGACAAACATGATATGTACTTACTCATAAGTGACATTAGCTGTTAAGTAAAGGATAATCATGCTACAGTCCACAGACCCAGAGAGGCTAAGTAACAAGGAAGGCTCTATGGGAACACATGCATCTCCTTGGGAAGTGGAAATGGAATAAATTTTGTGGGTAGACTGGGGGTGAGTGGGGATTGGAACAGGACGGATCAGGTGGGGAAGGGAGAGACTGAAGGAGAGAGTACAGTGAGTGATGACTGGAATAGGGGGACATTTAGGGGGGAATGTGGAAATCTAGTGCAGTGGAAATTTTCTGAAACCTGTGAGGGTGATCCTAGTGAGGGCTCCTAGTAATGGAGGATATGGAGCCTGAACCAGCCATCTTCTGTAACCAGCTAAGGCTTCCAGTGGTGGGACTGGGACACCAACGCTGCCACAAAACCTTTGACTCAAACCCTGTCCTGCCTGCAAGATGTACTGGGACAATGGTGGCTCAGAGCTTGTGGGAGTGGCCAACCAGTGACTGGTCTAATTTGGGACCCCATGCCAGACATTTCNTGGATGGCCAGGAACCAGAAGCAGAATGGCCCAGATTCCTAGGTAGAACCACAAAAAACAATCAATAAAATTATTCTAATGATATTCTGCTATACTCACAGATGGGTACCTAGCCCAAATTGTCATCAGAGTGGCTTCTTCTGGCAGCTGATGGGAGCAGATGTAGAGACCCACAGCCAAACATTAGACAGAACTCCAGGAAACCCACAGAAGAAGGGGAGGAAGGATTGTAGGAGATAGAGGAGTCAAGGATACCATGAGAAAACAGCCCACAGAATCAACTAACCATGGCTCATAGGGGATCACAGAGACTGAAGCGGCAATCTTGGAGCCTGCATGAGTCTGCGCTAGGTCCCCTGCATATACATCGTGGTTGTTTAGCTTAGAGTTTTTGTGGGACTCCTTAGCAGTGGGATTGGGGGGTGTCTCTGACTCTTTTTGCTGGCTCTTGGGACCCTTTTCCTCCTACTGATTTGCCTCACCCAGACTTGAGATAAGAACTTGTGCCTAGTCTTATTGCGTCTTGTTATGCCATGTTTGGTTGATATCCCTGGGAGGCTTGCTCTTTTCTAAAGAGAAACAAAGGAGCAGTGGATCTGGAGGAGAGGGGAGGCAGTGGTGGAAACTGAGAGAGTGCAGGGAAAGGATGGGGATACTGTATGAGAGAAGAATAAATTAAAAAAGGTTAAAATAAAAAAAATGTCTTTCATAACTGAGCTGTTTCTGTTTTTATAGCATCCTTATGGATTTGATAGTTAATACAGCATTTTAGAACATTAACATGAGTTTTTAAATCAGAGCTTCTAAAAATTACAACTATTAGAAATGTGTCAAAAAAAAAACCAACTAAAAGTCACTTTGATTCCCATCTGTATGATACTAGGCCTTATTGGGTACTGTATGGCATTTTTATCACTTGCATGTACCAACCTCTGATTCTTTCATCTTCCGTATTTCACCTTCCAGTAGGGTTTTCTCCAATAATAATACTTGAAAATCACTTTCCATCTGTTTATATCTCTAAAGACAAATGAAATAATTTCAATTGAAATCAAGCATCTTAGTAAGATTTATTTCAATCCTTAGTTATTAATGTAAGACTAACTTTGCTAAGGCATGAAAGGAATGAGCCACTAGCNTTAATCTCTGAGCTGCCATTGGGAATGATATGCCAAGATGAGCAGGAGATTCCAGCTTAGTACTTCAGAGGTGTGTCTGAGTGAAAGTGTTGAAAGTGAAAAGAACACACAGTGCCTTCTAGTTCACGAGCTTGGAGAAGCTGGGCGAAATGAGTGAGTGCTACTCTCTAACTACAATAGAAAATGGCCATTTGTGGAGTCTTTCCAAAAGTCAAGGGCAAAGTACAATATCATATTAGGAGCATTATACTTACACTCTCAATTATACTCTGATCGTTTAAAGCTCTGAAAAAACAGACCAAAAGTCAGTATACTATAATCAATATATACATATTATTAGTTATGGAGCTCATTTATATTTTCTTTGTAAAGATTTTTAACAGGCTCTCCTGTCTAGTCTCACAACTTCCTCTTGTGCTGTAACCAACATGGGGACTCCTGCCAGGGTCCCCCCCACAGGCATCCACCCACAGGATGTTTTGGATGGCCTTCACCACACCCTACCATACCCAGACTTCTCACATCCTCTTCTCTAGCCTAATGAGCACCTTCCCCACCCAACACTCATTTTTCCATTGCATCTAGCCTGCATTCCAGTACCCTGGCCTAGTCTGGCCAGCCCAAGTGACCTCTAGGCTTCCACAGGGTCCCAAAGCCCACATCCCAGCCCCATCTGACTACCACCATAGATGTCGGCCAGGACCTACCCTAACATCCCACATCCTTCTCCACAGTCTAGCCTGGTGAATACCCCCGACCTCTTCATCTACATCTTTCCTGTAATCTACCAGATTTAGCCTGGGTCCCACAACCACTGCACCAGCCTAGGCTTGTCTTCCCTGTATTCACTGCTCAGGAGCTCTAGGCTTAGGCCAGTATCCTCCTTATCTATTTCCATACCACAGGAGACTCCAATGTCATATCTAAACATTCCACTCAGATCTATCTACCCCATACTTCCAGCTGGGAACAGGAAGCACACCCTTTATACCAGTCCAAGTCCCTTCTGCCCATCGGACTTCATTCCATCCAAGCCATTTCCAACCTCTACACCCAACCCACTCTCACAACCCTCTCTGATTGCTCACAAAACTAACAAAGGAGTTCACATGCCTAGATCTCACCACAGGAACATCCCAATATGAAAGATCAAGTCAGTATCTTCTTTTAAAAACCTACCAGTCCTGAGGAAATGCTTGCCAATGAGAATACCCTAGATCAGTGGTTCTCAACCTGTGGGTTTCAACCCCATTGAGGGTCAAATGACCCTTTCACAGGGGTTGCCTGAGACCATGGGAAAACACAGATATTTATATTATGATTCATAACAGTAGCAAAATTACAGTTATGAAATAGCAACTAAAATAATTTTATGGTTGGGGTTCACCACAACACAAAGAACTGTATTAGAGTCACAGCATTGGGAAGGTTGAGAACCACTGCCCTAGATGACTCTCAGGACACAGAAATTAAAAGAATAACCATAAACCTCCTCAAAGAACTAATGATGTTTAAAGAAGACACAAGGAAATACTTCAGTGAAAGAGAAGAGAAACAGGTTAAGGGGAATAAATGCCTGAGTGATGCCAAGAAAATACAAACATTACGCTGATGGAAATGATGGAANCAATCCAAGACTTGACAACAGAATTTAATCAGGAGACAGAAGCGCCAAGGAGGACACCAGCTGAAATGAAGATGGAGTTGAAAAACCCAGTAGACCAAACTAGAAACCTCAAAGGAAAGCCAGACAAGTCAAATGAATCAATTAGGAGACAGAATATCATGTCTCAAAAATAAAACAGAGGATCTGGACCAAGTAAAAGAGGAATATGAAAAATTAGACAAACAAAATACAGGAAACCAACACACAGTAAATGTTGGACACCATGAAAAAAAAACTGCCTTCAAAATATAGTCATAGATGAAGGAAAACAATCCCAAATCAATGACATAGAAAACAAAGTCATAGAAAACTCCCCTCAACTCAAGAAAGTCTCGCCCATACAAATATAAGCACACAGAAAACCAAATAGACAAGGCCAGAAAAGAAAATCCCCATAGCATATCATAGTTAAAACACTAATTTTATTCTGAAATACTTACTGTGGTGTGTTATATAATCCATGGAAATTGTTTAGAAAAACATACTACATAATGTCGAACTAACCAGTGTTGAAAACTGGTGACTGTATCAGAACTTTCTCATGGAAACTAAGATGATTAGCTCACAGCCAGTACACTTCTGTAGCCTGACCTCAGGAGTGTGGCTTCTTTAGCAAAAGCACCCTTTTAAGCAAAACAGTTTATTTACACACACACACACACACACACACACACACACACACACACACTCATGGGTAATGATTTTCCTTCAAAGATATTTTTTATATACTTCATCCCATTGTTTTTACCTTTTCTTAGTTTGGAAATATATACTCAGAACAAAAATGTGTGGAAAATCCAACATTCATACTCAAGTGGAGATACTTGTAGTATCAGAAGCTCCTGTGAGGTTCTTCCTCATAAGCTTATCCTTCCCAGAATTCCTTTGTCCTGAATTTATCATTGTTGCAGTGTTTCTACTTGTAGATGGTGTAGGCTAGCTTCATGTGATTATTGAAATCTGTGTCCTTCTGTTTAAAAATTCCAAAGCTATGGAAAAGTAGCCAGGCAGTACAATGAACTTTTCCACACTCTTTACCTAGATTCCCAGTTTTAGTGTTTTACTATGCTTTCTTTGTCTTAATCTCCACGTATGTAAATACGACATGTATGTACATATGTGTGTATATATATTTGCTGAACCACTGAAATAAATGTGAAACCCTGGTTAAAAAAAACACTAAGTTTACATAACAAAAAAGTATATAGAAAGCTACAAGAGAGAAAACACAAAGCACATATAAAGGAAAACTATCAGAATAACAATTGATCTCTAAATGGGAACTTTAAAAACAAGAACAGCCTGGAACAATGCATTTCGTGTCCTAAAAGACTATGACAGCCAACCTAAAATAATACATCTAGCCAAACTATCTGCTATGATTGAAGGACAAAGAAAAAAATTTGATAACATGAGCAGCCTAAAAANAATATAAACGAGCCCTAGCAGTTGGCCAGCAGGCAAGAGTCCTGTGGGCAGGTAGCTCCACCACAGCTGCCACCCATTGTATTCTGTAACCTACAAGACCCACTCTATCACCCAAACCCACCAAATCCATCCTCCTCCTCCTGGCCGACCATCCCTGGGAACATCTGCAGCTCCTAGAGGCACAAGTAACACCTGCACCGATTGGAGAAGAGATGAGTGACTGGTCTCCTAGCTAAATTTCCCCAATCTCTAGGTCCTAAGCCCCAAGGCACATCCCAAGCCCCTCCTCCTCCCATCTCAGCCTCAGCAGCCAGCCATCAGGTAAGAGTCCTGTGGGCAGGCCGCTCCACCACCATCACCACCCATTGGACTCTGTAACCTACAAGACCCACTCTGCCGCCCAAACCCACCGAACCCATCATCCTCCCCCTAGTCAACCATCTGCTGCAACATCAACAGCCTCTAGGTAGGCACAAGCTCCACCTACCCCAGTTGGAAGAACAGACCCATTCTGCTGCCCAATCTCACCTACCCCAGCAGTCTCCCTGTGAACAACCCTCTCCAGTAACATCAGCAGACCCTATAGGCCCAAGCACCACCGACACCAGTTGGAAGAACAGGCATAGCAAAACCTACATCACTTGGAAAAACAGATTCTATAAGCATAGGCACAACCCACACCAGTTAGAAGAACAGACCCCATAGGCACAAGTAAAGCCCACAACAGCCAGAAGAACTGGACAATTCACTGGATCTAGGCACCCAAACCCCCACAAACCTCAGCTGAGACAACCCTACTGGGCCTGACAACCAGCCAATCACCAGAACCCTTGGCCATTCAGACCAAAAGACAATAAAGGAAACAGACAATAAAGGAAGAAAAGACCCATCCAACAAAGACATCACAAGAATCACCACCTGTACCTATAATTATCCCAAACCCAGATGGGTAAACGGCAGTGTAAGAATACATCTAAAACATAAAGAGTAATATGGCACCACCAGAACCCAGTGGTTCTACAACAGCAAGACCTGAACATCCCAACACAGATGAAGCATCAAAAAAACCACTTTAAAAATAACTTTATGAAGATGATAGAGGCCCTTAAAAAGGAAATGAAAAATTCCCTTAAAGAAATCGAGGAAAAGACAAAAAAATTGGAAGAAATCAATAAATCCCATAAAGAAAGCCAAGAAAAAACAATAACAGGCAAATAAAATAGTTCAAGACTTGAAAATTGAAATAGATGCAATAAAGAAAATACAAACCGAGGGAATTCTAGAAATGGAAAATCTGGATAAACAAACAGGAACTACAGATGCAAGCATAACCAACAGAATACAAGAGATGGGAGAGAGAATCTCAAGCATTGAAGATACAATAGAGGTAATAGATTCATTAGTCAAAGAAAATGTTAAATACAACAAATTCTTAACACAAAACACCCAGGAAATCTGGGACACCATGAAGAGACCAAACCTAAGAATAAAAGGGATAGAAGAAGGAAAAGAATTCCAGCTCAAAGGCATAGAAAATATATTCAACATAGTCATAGAAGAAAACTTTCCTAACCTAAAGAAGGACATACCTATGAAAGTACAAGAAGCTTACAGAACACCAAAAAACAAAGTTCCCTTGACACATAATAATCAAAACACTAAGCATACAGAATAAAGAAAGAATATTAAATGCTGTAAAGGAAAAAGGCCAAGTAACATATAAAGGCAGACCTATCAGCATTACACTCGAAGTCTCAATGGAGACTCTGAAAGCCAGAAGGTCCTGGACAGATGTTTTGCAGACACTAAGANACTACCAATGCCATCCCAGACTATTATACCCAGCAAAACATTCAATCACCATAGATGGAGAAAACAAAATATTCCATGACAAAACCAGATTTAAATAATAGTGATCCACAAATCCAGCCCTACAGAAAGTGCTAGAAGGAAAACTCCAACCCAAGGAAGTTATTTGCACCCACAAAAACACAGGCAATAGATAATCTCACACCTGCAAATCCTAAAGAAGGGAAACACACAGACACTACCACCACCACCACCAAAACTAAAAAAAATATAACAGGAATTAATAATCACTGTCTATTAATATCTCTTGATTAATATCAATGGATTCAATTCACCTATAAAAAAACACAGGTTAACAGAATGGATACAAAAACAGGATCCATTTTTCTGTTACATACAAGAAGCACACTTCAAAGACAGACATTACCTCAGAGTAAAGNGTTGGGAAAAGATTTTCCAATCAAATGGACCTAAGAAGCAAGCTGGTGTAGCTATCCTAATGTCTAACAAAAATAGACTTCAAACTAAAATTAATCAAAAGGGATGGAGAAGGATGTTTCATATTCATCACAGGAAAAATCCATAGATGAAGTCTCAATTCTGATCATTTATGCCTCAAATACTAGGGTACCTACATTTGTAAAAGAAACATTACTAAAGCTTAAATCACACATCAAACCCCACACACTAATAGTGGGAGACTTCAACACCTCACTCTCACCAATGGACAAGTCTGCCAGACAGAAACTTAACAGAGAAATAAGGGAAATAACAGATGTTATGTCCCAAATAGATTTAATAGCATCTATAGAACATTCCACCCAAACACAAAAGAATATACCTTCTTCTCAGCACCTCATGGAATCTTCTCTAAAATTGACCACATACTTGGTCACAAAGCAAATCTCAATGGATATAAAAAAAATTGGAATAATCCCCTGTATCTTATCAGATCACCATGGCTTAAAAGTTAGAATTCAACAACAACACAAATTGCAGAAAGCCTACAAACTCTTGAAAACTGAACAATACTCAACTGAATCACCACTAGGTCAAGGAAGAAAGAAAGAAAGAAATGAAAGACTTCCTAGAATTCAACAAAAATGAATGCACAACATACCCAAACTTATGGGACACTATGAAAGCAGTGCTAAGAGGAAAGTTCATAGCACTAAGTGCCTACAGAAAGAATTTGGAGAAATCTCACACTAGTGACTTAACATCAACCCTGAAAGCTCTAGAACAAAAAGAAGCAAACTCATCTAGGAGGAGTAGATGCCAGTAAATAATCAAACTGAGGGTTGAAATCAATAAAATGGGAACAAAGAGAACAATACAAAGAATCAATGAAACAAAGAGTTGGCTCTTTGAGAAAATCAACAAGATAGACAAACCTTTATCCAAACTAACCAAGAGGCAGAGAGAGAATATCCAAATTAACAAAATCAGAAATGAAAAGGGAGACATAACAACAGACACTGAGGAAATCAAGAGAATCATTAGGCCATACTTCAAAAACCTATACTCCACAAAATTGGAAAAATCTAAAAGTAATGAATAATTTTCTGGATAGGTACCACATACCAAAATTAAATTCAGACCAGTTAAATAATTTAAATAGAGCTATAATCCCTAAGGAAATAGAAGAAGTCATTAAAAGTCTCCCAACCAAAAAGAGCCCAGGACCAGATGGTTTCAGTGCAGAATTCTACCAGAATTTCAAAAAAAAAGCCAATACCAATACTCCTCAATTGTTCCACATAATAGAAACAGAAAGAACATTGCTAAACTCTTTTTACGAGGCTACAGTTACTGTGATACCCAACACAATTCTTCATAGACCTCAAAAGAACAATATTCAACTTCATATGAAAAAAAACCCAGGATAACTAAAACAATCCTGTACAATAAAGGAACTTCTGAAGGTATCACCATCCCTGACTTCAAGCTCTACTATTGAGCTATAGTAATAAAAATAGTTTGGTATTGTCATAAAAACAGACAAGTGGATCAATGGAATTGAATTGAGGACCCTGGCATAAATCCATACATCTATAAACACCTGAATTTTGACAAAGAAGCCAAAATTGTGCAATGGAAAAAAGAAAGCAACACCCAGCTATGATATCCAATAACCACATTAATGACCAGCACAACATGATGAAGTAATGGCACAGGTCTCTTGTTGGTAACCAATGGTTCTCTAATTGGATTTAAGACCCACTCAATATGAGGGAAACCATGCCTCGCACTGGAAAACCAGCTAAATAATCAGTGCTAGTGAAATCATGGTTATTGGGGGAGAATTTACAATCACTAATTTACTAAGGCAACACAATCTTTAATAACAAACTATAAACCTTTGTATTTATACAACAGGTAAGTGTAGTCTTCACCCCTCATCAAGGAAATTTCTCTTTGCAACCGACAGAGACCACAATAGAAAACTACAACCAATCGAAATGCAGAGTTGTGGAGCCCAGTCTCAATGGCTACCTCTACAAAACTCTCTAAAAGCTAAGGCTCAGGGAACATTTGNGAAGAGGGTGTAGACAGATTGTAAGAGCCAGAGGATCAAAGAGTTTTCTGTGAGATCATATCGCTTGCTAATATCAGAAGCTGCACCTGTGAAGTCTGACCAACATGACTGCCAAAATGTGAAGTGAACAGGAGGACACCAAGGGAGGACACCAATGAGCAGGCCACACTGGTCGGGGAAAAGCCACAAAGCTCTGTATGTATTAAAGAGTAGTTGTTGCTTAGCCTTCTCCTTATTCCGTGACAATCATTGTTTTACACCCTGTGAATCTGACTACTCTAGGTATCTCATGTAAGGGAAACCATACACTTTTTGTCTTTTTGTGGCCGGCTTATTAGATTTAGCATAATGTCCCCATGTTTTATTCACATTGTCACATCTGTCCATATTTCTTTAAAGACTAATGATCCATTGTGCCACATTTTGTTTTTCTAGTCACCCATTATTGGAAATTTGTGTTTTGATGTTATAAACAGTGCTGAAGTAAAGACGTGTATATGTGTCTCTTCAAGACCTCACTGACATTTTTTTAGTATAGTCCCAGAAATGGAATTGTTGGATAATTTTTCATTTTTTGAGGAATCAGCATATTGTTTTTTCCAAAGCATATATTTATAACCTATGTATTTGTAATTTAAAAATTTAAAATTATACATGTGATAATTAAAATCATATATACACATGTCTACATGTATACATANATATATATACATACACATAGATAGATAAATAAATACATTTAAGATGCCAGCTTTTGATGAAGGCCTTTTTTCTTATCTATACTCCCAATGTTTCTATTCTATGAATTGAATTTTATAACTAGAAAGTAAGAAATAATTATTTTCAAAGCTTACCTCTCTAACATACTTGTCTGATTTTCAAATATTTTAATCATCGCATTCATCCGATTAGTCACTGAATAAGGAGCATCTATTACAAAAAATATAAAGGTATTATAATGGCTGAACTTATATGATCAAACAATTCAGTGATGTAGATGGGGAAACTAAACAGGCATAAAGAGGTGACATGATACTTTCAACCACATTTACCTTGTTTTATTTTACCCTATACACCATCTCTGGTTTCCAATAGGAAATAGTTATAATACAAGGCATACTCAGAGGCAAAAAAACACAGTCTGAAGAGATAAGCAATTATGAGCACAAGATTCAGATACAGCAGGCATGTTTAAGTTATTAGGCAGGAATTTTAAACAACTAATTAACAGCATTTATTATCTAGGGAAAAGCTGACTACATGTAAGAGCAGATGGGCAATATAAGCAAAAACTCTAATAAATAAGTAAAAAGAAATGTTAAAAGCTCTTTAACACTGTAACAAAGAATGTTTTGTGATTGATACAGGCAGTAAATAAAAATAAATACTACAGAATCATCACTGTTACTCTTTTACGAGCACTTGCATTGTGCCAATCACACTATGTGTTCTAACCTGTGTGGGCTCTTTTAATCATCATAATAACCAGACAATATTCTATTGTTGTCTAATAAATATGCCTACTCTATATGGCTACTGTCAGGACAAAAAAAATATGATTAAATACTTGGAATCCTTTGGAAAACAGCCTGTACATTTTTAGATAATTCTTAAGGGTGTTTTGCAAACCATTTAAACAACTTGCTTGAAAAAAGTCAGTGAGCGAAGTTGTCATTGGAAACTTCCCAAATGGAGAAGCAAATGAGGTAAAAATGCAATTGAAGATTCAAGAGCCATGAGACAGTATTTTTTAAAAAGGTGTAATATACGCTTAATGCGGGTAACCAGTGACAAAGGGGGAAATAAAAGAAAGATGTGAAGTGATTATGACTACAAATATTCTAGAATTAATAACAGATACCAAATCATGTATCATTTAACAATTTTGTTATCACTTATAGTTGTGCATGATGTGTATGTGGGGTGGCTGTGACAGGGCTGAGTGTGGATTCTGTGTTCTCCTCCCACTCGGGCATGGGTTCTGACTTANCTCATCACACAACTCATCACTTGTGCAGTAAGCACTTTTACCTGCTGAGCCACCTGGCTGGCCTGAAGCTGAAAAACATAAACAATCAAAACATTTCATACTATTCAAACTTCAGAAATATCAAAGATGAAGAGAAAAATCTAAAGAAGCCAAAGGGACCAAAATAACCTTATGTAGAAAAAAAAAGATGAAAATCACACCAGATTTCCCTCCCTCGCATATAAGCAACCAGGAAACCATCTGAAAAGTCCCCAGGACCCTGGATTTGCATAGTGTGCACACAGCACTGCAATCCAATCTTCAATCTTCTGTATGCTCAGGACTCAAACATAAAAGCCACTACCAGAGCAAATACATTTACACAGCCCAAGGCGCTGCCGCAACTTCTGCTGAATGTGTGCTTCGGGGCCAGTCTGAAAGCACCAGTAATGCAGACATCAGAGCTGCAGTGCAACAGGAACGTTTCCACTGAGGTTGCTGAGGAAGCAGTAGCTCAGAATACAGCAGCATCNAGACCTCACAGTCACTGCTAGCCCAAGCCGACCTGTGATACAGAACCTGAACCCATGCACGTCCCATAGGTGGCACGCCTCAATGCTGGTGCTACCAGCATTATGATCACACAGCAAGCTATATGGGCCACCACTATCAGCTATCCCCCTGAAACAGATTCCCTTGGGTGAAATACACACACACACACACACACACACACACACACACACACACACACACACACACACGCACACACTGTTTAGGGAATTCTAAACAGTCTTTGATACTAAAAATCTCAACGGGTTCCGGTGCAGGTGCTTGCACACTGGATATGAAGACTCCTGCAACGATCACTAGTACACAGACAAGAGCTTCAAGGATACTGAGCTGTTGTTTGAGACCAACCTGGGATACATTAGACCCTTCCTTAAAAATAAACAAAAAAANCAGACAAAATTTTGAAAGCAGCAAGAATACAGAGGTTTCTTACTATGGTGGTGTGAGTGAGAATGTCTCCTACAGGTCCATGTACATGAACACTTGGTCCCCAGTGGGTGGTGGTAACTNGGAAGGTTATGGAATCTTTAGGAGGCNTTAATATGATGATATTTAAATGAATGGTCACTTACCTGGTTCAGTTTCAGGAACAGCTAGACTTTCAAAAGCTGAGTGGGATTTTATGAAGTCTGAAATAGATATAAGTATCTGCCATCATACATTTCTTTTACTTAAAAGGTATTTTTTCATTTTACATACCAACCACAGTTTCCCCTCCCTCCCCTCCTCTCTCTCACCTCTCACTTTTCTGCCACCCTGTGCCCCATCCACTCTTCAGAGAGGGTAAGGTCTCCCATGGGGAGTCAATAAAGTCTGGCATATCAAGCTGAGGCAGGACCAAGCCCCTTCCCCTGTTATTAAGGCTGAGCAAGGTGTCCCTCCATAGGGAATGGGCTCCAAAAAGCCAATTCACGCACTAGGGATAAATCCTGGTCCCATTGCCAGTGGCCCCACACATTTTATATAGCAATCCTATGCACTAATTGGATTCACAGACTACATTTTTAATTTTAAAGATTTGCTTAAGACAACAGCCAAATAATAATAGCATTGATCTTTTAAGAGTACTTACTTTTACTTTATGTGTTTGAGAGTTTTGCCTGCATGTATGTATGTGCACCATATGTGTGCAGTACCTACAGACACCAGAGGAGGGAATCAGATCCCCTGGAACTGGAGTGACAGACAGCTGTGAGCTGCCATGAGGGTGTGGGAATCAAACTTGGGTCCTCTGGAAGAGCAGCTAGTGCTCTTAATTGCTGAGCCATCTCTTCAGCTTGGCATTAATCTTTTAAGTTTCCCAAATCCAAACTATGATAAAACTTGTATTGAAATATNAAACTCCCTACTAAACAGTGTCTTCAATTTACTATTGTATCCTTTTTTAATTGTAAAAATTAAGCTTTAAATATTGAAGTGCTAATATAGCTAAGAAACCATACAAAGCTTAAGCATTTATAAAATGTTACCTTCAATTTGCTTCTCTACATCTTCATAATTTTTCGTTGAGCCTGATGCCATCTCTTTCTCACTGTGAAGAGTGCCAATAAATAAAACGTATCTTCATACACATTAAGAGTTAAGTTACATGCCCAAGGAACTATACTTTACAGACTAGATATATGAAGTTGGTGGAATAAAAGTTAACCTATCAATTATCCTTCACTCATAGTTACTAAGAAAAATGAACAGTAAAAGCCATCCTATATTATAAAGGCCAAATTCTGTGAATTGTATATTCCAGGATACACTTAAATACACCAGTAACATTTAGAACCAAAATAAGAAAAACAAGTCTGTAGAATCTGGACATCTGGAGATGTCTTTTTGCTAATTACCACCTGGTGTGGTGCTAAGAGCAGCCTAAGAGTAAGACAACCCTCTCCAAACCTGTAACTATGTGGCCTGGAGCCAGCTGCTGTGCGTCTCTCTCTAGGTTCTTTATCTGTTAAAACTTACATACACTAATACCTTTCTCAAAGTAGTTATGAGGCTTCCAGGCGATCACAGAAGACATTTAAATGTCAAATATAAACACTAACATACATTCAAAAATATTCCTGACAACAAACAGCTCAAAAATGTACAGAAGCCTTCTTACAGCACTAATAACAGCACTAATAACAATTCATAGAAAGCACATGAAGAGTGTTATCCTCTCCCAACTATGAGTTTTTCTTTTAACAATATGAAAGTGCTTTATATATTCTTGATGAAAAGTGGTTGAAAGTACAATTCTAAACCTGGTTTTACAATTTTTAAACAAACATTGAATTTGCTACTAGGACTCACTTGACCAAATTCAGATATGCGAGACCCAGAAACACAAGATTCTCTCTCATCTGTGGTTTCTAGATCCAAATCCTCAGATGTGAGCATAAAACATGAAGTAATGACTAAAACTAGCGAAGTATAAAGGGACCATAGGCATGGGGGAGGAGCATGAGAAGGAATAGAGAATACAGGTGATATGAAATGGGAAATGAAAAACTATGGAGGGGGTTCAACTAGAGAGGAGGGGAGGGAGGTCACTACAGAAGGTGAGAGAGAGAGGAGGGGAACACCAAGATTTCTAGATAAAGCCTCAAGAAATCCTATTGTTCCATATTTACTTAAAATTATACACAATACATATAAGTGTATAGCTGTCTGTCTGTCTATATATCTATTTATGTACCTATATAGCTATTTATGCATTTTTGTATCTATGTATTTATGTATCTATGTTTCTATGTATCTATCTATGTATCTATCTATTTATGTATCTATCTACCTATGTATCTATCTATGTATCTATGTATCTATGTATGTATGTATGTATGTATGTATCTATCTATCTATCTATCTATCTATCTATCTATCTATCTATCTATCTATCTATCTATCTAATCTTCTTACCTACCAATCTACCTAACAGGAAGTTACGCCAATTAGGTGACAATGATCACCTCAAAACCCAAAAACTAAGACAGACCCCAGGAGTGAGAAACCACCTATTGAATGGTTGATCAGGGTATCTTGAGTGACTCCTAAAATAATATAGACTATCTATAGAATTTGGTTGCTTCTTGGGGGTTGAGGGAGGAACCCTATTGTTGAAGAAACTGTGTACTTCGGACACAGGACTCAGATGATTTGAGCTGTATCTGATCTGAAAGCTTCCTTCCTGCAGTCTAGCTTCCATAGTACCAGAAGATACTTNGCAAGCTGCCAAGCAAGGGAAGCAACTAAACAGTCCTACCCAGTTGAACTACAACAGTGAACAACATGGCAAGATATGCGTAAAGGTGCAATGGTGGCATTCACATGTTGGTAACCAGCAGCTGTGCAACCCGACATGAGGCCCACTCAATAGGAAGAAACTCATGTCTAGTACTAGAAATACAGCTAGTGAGATGATGGACCTTAAAAAAGAGTCTACCATCACCAATTTGCTAAACCTGCGTAATACCTAACCACATTCTAAATCTATTTTTCAGAGAACATCTCAGAAAAGGGAATGGAAAGATTGTAAGAGCCCAAATACCATGAAGTGTGCTGTGAAACAGTCTCTTCTAGAAATGGCTGCATAAACAAGCCTGGATAACAGTGGCAGTATCAATGGACATGCTAGTGTGGAAGGGAAATTTTTTGCAGGGCCCCATCTCTAGCGAAGAATTACAGGCAATTATTTTTTAGCCTGTCTCAGAGATGAGCTCTCTTTATTGGCTGTCCAATGCAGAATGGTCAGCCCTGAAACCATAATACACAAACAACAAAAACAAATTCAGCAGCATATAGTATATATAATACTATATGTATTCATGTAATAATAATAAAGAAAAAGAGGCTATTAATCTGAGGGGGCATGGGAGGGCACTTAGGAAGGGCTGGAAGGAGGAAAAGGGGGAATATGATGTAGTTCTATTTCAACTATTCTATTTCAGCATTCAGAAGCAGGTTTACAATCCAGATGTTTTAAAGAAGAGTATTATCCAATAGAAGTTTTAAGTAATAGCTATATATGGCTATTGAGTACTTAAAATGTGTTTAGTATGACCCAGAAGCCAATTTGTTTACTAAATTGAATTTGAATAGCCTCTGTGGCTAATGTCTACTACACTGGATAATGCCATCTCAGACTATAAAACTTCAAATCAAAAAAAGCAACTAAACATTTATATATCATTTAGAAGTTCTTTGTAAAGCAAGAACATTGAATTAGCTTACATGCAATACTAATTACTGATTTTAATTCAATTAATTCTTATATTTCACTTACATGATTTTAGTCATCAGGGATCCCCTATGCTCTTTTAGGCGACTTTTCAGTTCTTCAAATTTATGTATCAGATTTGCTATCTGTGCAATGCTTAAATTGACCGATTGATCATCTGATGGAAGATCTCCTTCTAAAATGCTTTGGCCTTTACCCATCTAAAGTAACAAAATTGGCCAGTTACTAAAGACCTGTTTGATCTCATACTTCAAAAGCATTTCATTATTTCCTTTATCAATCTGAATAACTTTTATTTAATCTCATGATTAGCTATATCCAAACACCTGTATAATAGCTACAAATGCATTGAAGGCCACTTCAGCATAAATAGAGCTACAGCTCACTCAGGATATTTTTATGTCAAAGCTGATATTTACTATTTTGCTATATAAAAATTTCAAGAAAGCTCAATAACAACAAATGCAACTCAAAAATATTTACAAGAACAATTCTAAATCAGTTGTTTCACCTAAAGCTTTTTCTAAGAATACTCTGCTGTAATGAATCATAGAAAGACAATGATAAAGTTATGATCCTCTACTACTAAACCCCAGATGTTAATTCGCTTTCATTTTGCACGGGGAAACATTTAGACACCGTTGGCTGTCTCAAGGCAGAGGGAGCAAAAGTGAAGAGAAGTTTCTGAGTGAAGATTACACTTTCCTGTCTTTACCCTTTAGTTCTAGATCCCAAATAGCAAGCCTCTTTTTTTAAAAAAAAAAACGAATATTTAACTAGAGAGGATGATAAGCACAGCCAAAGGAATGGCAGAAGAATTCTGAACAACCTCTGAAGTTCCCTGGGAAAGTATTCTTTCATGCCAGAGGACTATACGTAATCTCTCCCAAAAGAGAATTAAAAGTCCTTGAAGACAGAGACCAATTGTTCTCAATCTAGTGTTCAAAGTCTTTAAAATCTAAAATGCAAAGGATATCATTAAAGAACACAATACATTTTGTCAAAGTCAATATAATTTTATGTCTGCTTATATCATGGATGATTTTTAAGCAGAGGAGAAATTTTAAGTTGATAAATTTCTATCACTTTTATGTAAATTTAAAAAAGAAAGTGAGTGAAGTTTTCATTACTCTTTAGGAGAAAGAATGGTCCAATAAATCCTGTTCTCTACTGGACTAATGCAGAAACATGCAAATTACTGACAAACATTTTTTTCCCACCTAAATCAAACTATTACTTTATAATAAATGGTTATTGAAACATCTGCCTTATACAACTTCAAACNGATTTTTCCAATGGGTCAAATACTTACTAATGTAATCAATAGTTAAGAAGTTTCATATTTTACCTCCTCCATTTGGTTGACTTGTTGCTGAAACCACTTCATAAAGGAATAAAAAGGAGATTAGGAGTTAATACACATGTGTCTAGGAACCAGTATCTGCCAAGCACCATTTCTGACTCACACATACAACACACAGGGTTCAGAATGGGGCTAGGGCAACATACAGATACAAACAGAAACTTAAAAATATCTAGCAGCCACCATGGAATGCTGCAACTTCAAAACCTAGATTGTCTTTGCTTAACACGCATTCTTCTCTTTAGTTTCAGCTGTAATGAATTGAAAGACATACCTTGAAAAGAGACTCCAAGATCTGGAAGACAAAGTTTCTGTTAGTATATTTAAGATAAGATAAGCATCATGCAACTTTTACAAACTTGAATCATAAGTTTGCTAAAATTATTATATTTATATTGTTAAAATAACTACAAATCTGTAGTTTCAGAGATANAGTTTTGTGGTTATGGTGTTTAATCCATTTTGTATACACAACTACTGCTAGAAAAATGGCTTTTTTCTACATAGAATTACTGAGTAAAGTGTTCATATCTAATATTTTGTTTGTGAAACGAAGTTCCTAGAAGATAGTCACACCCCTGTTATACATTCTACAAGGGGCGATTAACTCATTTCAACACCAATGATAGTGGAGATGTGCCATTTCAGAGGGAAATCACCTTGGGCTATCTTAGCCCCCAAAATAACTATTTATTGTTGACCACTGTGTATGACTCAATATTCTTGTGACTCTTAGACCAATCAGTTTCCAATGTACAGACGGGATCCATAAGTTCCACCAGCTGAATGGCTAAGAATGTGCCGGCTAGCACATGAGGCCTACAGCGGGGGTTTCTCCACTGTGCCCAAACCTGCCTACCTGGTGTGCCCAGAAAAGAATTTGAAAAATGCTTGATTTGTAGGTTCCTTTGCTCTATTAGTATAAAGACTTCATGATTTATTCCAAGACAGTTTATCTTTTGAGATGTTTGTGAATATTGCTTGCCTGTTTTCTTTCTACGTACACTTGTCATTTGTGTACAGGAAGGCTACTGATTTTTGTGTCTAAATTTTGTATCTACTTATTTTACTGAATATATTTATGAGTAGGGATTTTTTTCTTGGTGGAGTTATTAGGATCTTTTATATATGGAATCGTATCACCTGCAAATAAGGATATTTTGACTTCTTCCTTTCCACCCTAGGCTACTGAATCAGATATTTAGTGGGGGCAGTAATCAGCTGGGGACTTTAAGTGACTGCTTTTNNTGTTGAAGCCTGTGTTGAGCTAGATTGTGGTTAATGGGGCTGAACTTTAGAACAACTCTATGAAAAGCTTCCTGAAGAGAGAGCTGCATGTTTGTCTTAATTCCTTTTAAACCACTGTGGCAAAGCATAATGGTGAAGGCAACTTATAAAAGAAAGTGGTTAACTGGATTTAGGGTTAGAGTCCGTGATGGTGGAGCAAAGATACTGTGTCAGCCACAGGCTGGAGCTCGCACCTTGATCTGAAAGCAGGAGGCAGAGAAAGCACACTGGGAACGGCTTGAGCTTCTCAAGTTTCAAAGTCACCCCGTGACACACTTCCTCCAGCAAAGCCATGCTTCCCAAACAGGTCCACCAACTGGGGACCAATTTTTCAGATATCCCTTATGCGGGCTACTCTCATTCAAACCACCACATTCCACTCCATGGTCCCCAAAGACNGAAAATGCACTTAGTCCAACTTCAAAAGTCTCTGTGGTTTTTCAGTCTCAACACTGCTTAAAAGTCCAACATTCAGAATCTGTTGTCAGACTCAAGGCAATCACTTAACTGTAAAATCAAGGTGCAAATTACATATTTTGAACATACAATGGCACAGAGTATAAATTACTATTCCAAAAGGAAGTAATCCGGTTACCGAAGAAACACTGGACCAAAGCAACACAGACACATAGCTGGGCAAAGTCCAAATCCTGTAGCTGAGCTCTGTATTTGAGGTCAGAGGGCTTGACTGTCTCCAGGATTCCAGCTCTGCTTCCTGCAAGATACACCTCTCTCTTGAGCTGTTCCACTCCACATTCCAGACCTCCTCGGCAGACATACCAGGGATCTGGCACCTCTGACATCTTAGGGGTGAGGGCCTCCAAACACAATCTAGGCTTCATGTTCACGGTTTCACACACTGGCCTCTGAGGGCCTCGAGCCCTCTCAGGGCCTTAATGCAGGGACTGCCCTGTCATACACTGTCTGACCTCAGCAGTGCTCCGTAACCGTGGAGTAAGACTCTGCAGCCCTATACTCATGTATCCATCAGGACTCCAAAGCCAGATCAAAAGCAAGCGATCCTGCCAAGTTCAGCTACATGCTTGTGCATGGAGCCGGGCCCCTTGAATCACATCTGCAGCAGCTTTCAGTTGGTGTTTTTTAGGAGCAGAAAATTTCTTAGGCCTTTTCCTTTCCAGGGGGAAAGAAAGTGGGCTGGGTAGGGTCTTGACCTGAAGGCAGCTCAGGCTTGTCTTCAATCTCCTTATCTCCTTCAGTAGAGACCTTGGCTCCAGCATTAATTTTTCTTGTGCACCTTTTCTCTTGAAACTGTACATTTTGTGTTGTTTTCTGCTCTTTCTCATTATAGACCTGCGTAAGAATGATTACTAGTAACTATGGGACAGGGTCAATAATAGGGTGCCTTGAAATCTCCACCAAAGAATCTAGTTCATTACTTTTAAAAGTAGCCCCAGGGAAGTTTTCAGGACATGGGTTGAAGGCAGCCACATTCTTCGTCAAAATGTCACAGGAATGGTCTCCAGTCCAATTGCTGAGATTGCTCCTCTCCAAAACCACAGTCTGCATGGATCTCAGTCTTCCAAGCTTCTACTAAGATAGCTCGTTAAGCTCTGCTTACAGCATCCAACCACTTTGAGGCCAAGGTCCAATATATTTTCCATTTTCCTTCAAAATGCCATATAGAAAGGTGTATCTCAGCAACAGCCTACTGCCTGATACCAGCTTCTGTCTTCATTATTTTTAAGTTGCTCTGACAGCAGCTTTAAATGGGATGTCTCCATTAAATCAATCTCCTCAGAGCTCAGGGAGCCCCAAGGAANAGGTAGAAAGAGTGGAAGAGCCAGAGGGGACAGAGGAGACAGAAGAACATAGCCTTCTGAATCAATAGGCAAGATGCATATGAACTCAAAGAGACTGAAGCAGCAAGCACAGGGCCTACACAGGACTGCACCAGGTCCTCTGCATATGTATTATAGCGATTAGCTTAGTATTTCTATGGGATTCCTGACTCTGAGAATGCGTGGGTCTCTGATTCTTGTGCCCGTTCTTTGGCATTTTTCTTTCTGTTGGTTTGCCTTGTTCAACTTCAATGTGGTGGCTTTTATTTTATCTTGTTATATATTTTATTATGTTTTGTTTTTATCACTTAGAAGCCTGTTCTTTCCCAATGAGTAACAGAAAGGGAGTGGATCCAGATGGAAGGGGAGGTGGGGAGGGACAAGGATGAGTACAGGGAGGGGAAACTGTAATCAGGATATATTATATGGGAAAAGAATCTACTTTCATTAAAAAAGAAAAAAAGAAGAGAGGGAAAAAGAGAAATTATAGACTTATTGCACATTACACTTCATTTAACTTTCATCTCTGTCTCTTTAAAGAAATAGTGGTAAAGCATTGCATATGAGACTCAGTGGGGAAAAGATGCAAATTAGTTGCCTAGGGCATGTGAGAGCATCCTGCCTTCCTGTCACAATGATGAAATGCTTTGAGCTACGCAGAGATGGAGGCTGCACAGCATCGTAAATGGAGCAAATCTCCCTTACTTTCCTGCTCCGAAGTGGTTAATCTTATAGTTATCTGAATTTCAACTAATATAAGTAATACTTAGTTTTCCCCAACACAATACTTTTATTACTTCTTTGCAAATTTTATACAATGTACCCCAATCACACTCACTTCCCATTCCTCCCAGTTCTACCCTCCCATCCTTGTGCCCCCCTCCCCCCAAAAGAAGAAAAGAAAATAAAAATCATTTTTCAAGTTGAAAAACTTGCAGTCTTACTCTAGAATTCTCCTTCATTATAAACACTTTCATTATTCACTTTAGAAAAGTTTGAACAATTATCTTTGAATGTGATGTATGTGTTTTCCACATACTTCCATATATTTCAAGATATGACTTAAACAGACTTTTCTTTAAAATTCTATTTTGTTACTAATTGAAACTTTTAGGACATATAATAAAATAATTTAGTAGAATTAAAAAAATAGATGCTTGTAGATTGAGCATACTATACCTTTTGCTTTAGAATTGTCATCTAATTAGAAATATTTTCAAAATAAAGCAGGCATAAGTATTTATGGAAAACATCTTATCCAGTGGAAGCTACATAATTAGTGTTATATTGAAAATATATGTTTCAAAAATTAATAAAGTAACAACTCAATATAATATTGTAATTTAAATTTTATTATATTAATAACTTTTAATGTGGAAATCACTAATTTCCCTAATAAAATGAAAATACATAGAGAGAGGAAGAGAGAGAGAGATCATAACTACATCACATACATACAAATTGTGGAACAGTGTTAATTAACTTGTTATAAAAGTTATTTCTTAATATTTATGTATTTAATATATATCAACATAGTATATAATTTTGAATATGTAATTTTACTTTTCAATTATACTACAACAAAAGTACAAAAAAATAAAAGAATGTAAATGACTCAGAATACTATTAGATCAAAAAATGGAAAAAATAAATTGCTGTGTCAAAATACCATGACAAAAGCAGTTTATAAAAGAAAACATTTAATTGGCTTACAGTTTCAGAGGGCGAGAGTCTGTGAGGATGGAGCAGAAGCATGGCAGCAAGAAAATAGGGGTTCACATATTGATGGGAAAGCAGGCAGAGAAAGCACACTGGACATGGTGGGGCCTTTTGAAGCCTCAAAGCTTACCCCATGACACACTTTCTCCAACAAGGCCACACCTCCTAATCTTTCCCAAACAGTTCCACTAACTGGGAACCAAGCATTCAAGCATGCTCTACAGGGGTAATTCTCATTCAAAGCACCATCATGTTTAAAGTTGAATTTTCAAAAATGACCTTCAGAAAGTAATGATCTAGTTAAGCACGATGTATGTAAACTTTGGGGTTTTTCAACAGGAATGCTTGCAGCGCTACAGAGATACAGGGAACCACCTGAAATAAATGTGCAACCCATGGAAGGGTTTAATAAAAATGTTGGCTCTAAGACAATCAACATTTCATTCTTGTCTTGCAATGTGACCTGGTTTAGTCACATTGGCTTCTACAAACTGCTGGAAGGGTACAATGTATTTTTATATATTTGTGAGCTATTTGTGTTTTTTCTTCTTTGAAATACCTTTTTATGTCATAGTGACCTATCATTCACTTACTTGATTCAGATTCACAATAATCATGATAGTCTCTTATCAGCTATACATGATCCAAATGTTTTGCTTATATGACTTTTTCTTGTCCTTTTCTCTTTGTGGATTTTTTTAATATAATAGATTCAGGCTTTAATTTTAATATAGTTGGGTTTATCAGTCTTTCCTATAATGAGNTGTATTACCTTCTCATTATGATTTGTATTTTGATGAACCTGGAGCTTACTGATGGTTTAGACTGACTGGTCAGTCAGCTCCATGGATCTGTCCATGTCTAACCCTCATCCCAGTTTAAGGGTTACAGGTGTGCACCAACCAGCTTCTGTGTGGATGTTGGGGGTCTATATCAGGTCTTCACGCTTGTGCATCAGGCAGGCACTTTACCAACAGAGCCCTCTCTCTACCCTCTGGGTTCTCTACTGTTCTACATGTCGTCTGTAGGTCCATCTTCATCTAGTAAAATATTGTTCGGATTACTGAAAACTTCGAAAAAAGTTTTGAATTATTTTTCTCTTACATAAGAAATGAATGTAAAAATAATGCTAAAAACATTTAAAATGGGAAATATTTAATTGGAAAATACAAACGAAAAGTAGTAAGAACATTTGTATCAGATAAAGTAACATGCAAAACAGAAGCACAAAATAAAACAATTAGTCATCAAGATAAAACAGTCATAAGGAATTATGAAACAGACAGATGCAGAGAGGAGGAAAGGGAAGACAGGGAAAAGGGAAAGACAAATGAGGTCAGTTAAACAACATTACAAGTCAAGTTGAACATAAGTATATAATATATTAAGGAATAAAGTATATGATATTATATATTATTAACTATATAATGTATATAGAACAGAAACTAAATGTTGACCCTCACCTGTAAATACTGAGTCTATTTTTCAGGTAACACAAGAAAATATTATAAAATAATCAGCTTTAGCCTGCCCAAAATGTCTTGCAAATATAATAATGACTGACCATAGTGTGTTTTAGAACTCAAAGTGTATCAGCAATGAGCAAAACATAAATTCATTTAAAATTTATTTGTTTATTTTTATTTGCTGTGGGTGTTTTGTCTGCATGTTTGTACATATAAATTACATATGTGCCTTGTACCTGCAGAGGTCAGAAGAGGGTATTGGGTCTCCTGGAACTAGAGTTATGCATGGTTGTGAGCCAACATGTATGTAGTACTGGGAACCAAATAATGTATCATTTGCAAGAGCAACAAGTGCTCTTGACCATTGAGATGTCTTTCTAGCCACACATTCTTTCATTGTTGAAATATAATAATATACATAAAATAATGATAATATATAAGGAAAAATAATAATGTATAAGGAAAATCAGGGAGTCAAGCAAAGCTGTGCTAATAGTATTTTTTCATAGTATTCTTTTCATACTGGGAAAGGGTACTATGGTGATACTTTGTTGTTTTTTTAACCTGTCTTTGATTTTAAATTAACATTAATTAGAACATGATTTTGATAATACAAACCTACTTTTAAAGTCACATTTGAAAGTATGTATTGATACTTTATTTAAAGAAAAATTCACAAATATAAATGCCTACATTGAGAATAAAGAAATATAAGATTTTCTAATGACCCTTGCAATTTTCCGAAAGATTGATTCTAGACTAATATGGCTGACTGCATATCACATCAGTTTCTACAACCAATACAAGCTCTCACAGCTTTCATGGGGCACTTGACCTGGAATACATATGCTATGTACATGGTGCACTTAACTTGGAATACTATATGCTATGTACACGGGGCACTTGACTTGGGATACATACGCTATGTTCTTCCTTAACTGCTTCCTCCAGCTGAGTCACAAATTGTGAACAGTACAACAAGAATGAACTTATATCATCGCCAACCTTCCAAAAAGAACCACAAAACAGAGTTACTTTCAGTTTTAGAACCCACTTGTATATCCACGTACTTCTTTATATATTTAACTGTGTTTTGAAAGGATTTTAATTTTGTGTAATCTCTGTCCCTTCAAACATGGGTGGCAAGAAACTATGTTTCAAATGTTATCCCAGAAAACCCTCCTAGAAATAAAATAAGGAAGAAAGTACATCCTGGGGAGTGATACACACAATATGTTGTTGTTTTCCTGTTGGCTTAGTGGCTGCACCTGAATCTATTGATATTTTAACTACCATCTGAGGGCAATGGCCCCGCAGTCAGTATTCCGCTGCTTAGACCACAGCTTGGCTGAATTTCTGGTCCCTTCTGCACCAGCTAGGCTGCAGTCGTGGCTGCCAAATGTAGGTTTTAACTAAGTTTCTATCATTCTATTTATCAATAAGGACTTGAGAGTCAGATGTTGGGGTGAAAACCTGATAGATCAGGGAAGCCAAGAATCAACCTGCTGACCTTCCTTTTCAGCCAGAGACCCAGCAAGAGAAGTGTCTCTCCACTCATCCCAAGCCAAAAGGACTGTGAATCTCTTAAGTCCCTCCCTGCTCCTTCCTGTGCATCTCTCTATCTGTATTTCTGGGTCCTCCATACTTTCGATGGCTAATTCTTGTCAACTAGTTGCTGGCTCTGCCTCCTGTTCCAAGGTTAATTTTATTAACATAGTCTTAGAGTTTCACAGTGCAATCAAATATCCTGTAACAAAACATTTTCCTATTTTCATCTATAACTGCAGAAACTCAGGCAGCCCATCTAAAGAAAATAACTACTGTGTGTATATAATTGAACATGTTAGAAAATCAATGTAGGACTGTGGATGCCGATCAGTGGTAGAGCACTTGTTCAGCAAACCCAAGGCCATAGGTTCTAGCGCCAGCATCACAAAAAAAAAGAAAAGAACGTAAACTACAACTATTGACTATAAGTATGCTTGCCAAAATCTGTACTCTTTCAGTGTAACCTATTAGTAGCCAGTTACTAATACAATGATTAAATATTGTCTGGTAGATATTTGCATATCAGAAAACCAACCCATGTTAAATCAACCTTAAATGCTTATTTTCAGTTGAGATTCTCACAGAAGAAGATATCCACTGAACATTACACTTCTACCATACACCATAGGAATACAACAGATGAGACATGCATATTATTCCAGCATTTGAAAGGCCGAGGCAGTAGATTCCAAGTTTCAGGCCAGCTTGGGCTACAGAGGATACTTAAAGGAACTTAGTGAAGCCTTGTCTCACAATTTTAAGGTACACTTGTGTATGTGTGTATGTGCCTGTGTGCATGCATGTCATACTACACATGTGGAGGTCTGAGAACAGGAGTTGGTTCTTCACGTGAGTTCCAAGGACTGAACTCACATCAGCAGGCTTGGCGGCAAGCACCTTTACTCATTGACCATCTTGCCAGCCCTCAAAGATTTAAAGAAGTGGTAGAGTGCTTCTCAACCATGCTTTAGGCTGTGAGTTCAATCCTTAGTACCAAACAACAATAACAACAACAAAACAAAGCAAAAAACAAACACCCCCCCCAAAACAAAAACAAACAAACAAAACATTGGGAGAATCATCAAGAAGAGTAGGAAAATAGACTAGAGAAGAGTTACCAGTCATAAATATGAAGACAGTTCATTCCATCACACTCAAATGCCACAAAATAGAGACTAATTGACAAGGTTTGTAGTTTACCCAAATAAGAGCAACAGGCAGAAGACGACAAGAGAGTTTAGCAGATATGCTGAGGAGTGATAATAATAATTTGTGTACTATGTAACTTAAGCTACTTGAGAAAGCACACAAGGATAATTTGGGACACAAAATTGACAGGACCAATGACCTGTAGGCCCTAGGGAAACTGAAGAACTTCTGTCATAATATTCAATGGACTACAGGAAAACAAAGAAAGTGGTAGCTAGAGGCCAGGGTCACTGAAATAAGTTCAGGGACTGACACCTTGTCATCAGTGTTTGAGATGGAATAGAAGACTATTAGTGGTGCAATAAAATTCAGTGAAATGAAGCACCATATTACATGGACAGGTCTTCTACACAGATAAGGAAATCATCAAGAATTACGACAATGGATGTGAGAGAAGCTGATTACTATATGCATACTACTTGTTGAATATCACACATTAATTCTTTTATACTAACAGAATTTCATTTTTGTTGGTAATAACAACATAGAGCTATTACTACTGCTGTGCTGCTGACAGGTAAAAATTTCCAGTCTTGGGCTGGAGAGATGGCTCAGTGGTTAAGAGCACTGAGTGCTCTTCCAGAGGTCCTGAGTTCAATTCCCAGCAACCACATGGTGGCTCACAACCATCTGTAATGGGATCTGATGCCCTCTTCTGGCCTGCAGGCATACATGCAGGTAGAATACTGTATACATAATAAATAAATAAATAAATAAATAAATAAATAAATAA
>LZPO01067368.1:3511-14524 GCA_001675575.1 Neotoma lepida
CTGCCTTTCTGTCTCTCAGAAAGCAAACAGGCTTCTAAGGGATAAGAATAAAATACAGTAAGATAAAACAAAAACTAACCTATTAGAGTTGGACAAGACAAACAAACATAAGGAAAAGAGGCCAAGAGAAGGAACAAGAAGCAGAGACCCACTTGTTTGCACACTCAGGAATCCCACAACAACACTAAACTTAAAACCATTATATATACACAAAGGACCAGGTCCAAACTCATGCAGGCCATGTGCATGCTGCCAGTCTGTGAGTTCATAATGAGCTTTGTTCACGTTGATTTAGAGGGCCTTCTGTTCTTGTTGTCCTCCATTCCCTCTGGATTGCACTTTTTCTGCCTACTCTTCTACAGGGTTTCCTGAGGCCTGAGGGGAGGGATTTGATGGAGACATCCTGATTAGGTCTGAGTNTTCCAAAGTCTATCATTTTATGCACATTGTCTGGCTGGATTTTTGTATTCTCATCAAATGTAGGAGGAAGCTTCTCTGATGGTGGCTGAGCAAGACACTCTCTATGAATATAGCAGAATGTCATATTTGTCTTTCTGGATCTGGGATACCTCATTCAGGAAGATTGTATTTCTAGTTACATCCATTTACCTGGGAATTTATGACTTCTTTTTTCTTTTCTTTTTTTTGAACAGCTGAGTAATACTCGATTGTATAAATGTACCACATTTTCTTTATCCACTTTTATGTTGAAGGACATCTTGATTGTTTGCAATTTCTGTCTATTATGAAGATAGCAGCAATGAACATGCCTGAACAAGTGTCTCTGTGGTAGATTGAAGCATCTTTTGGGTATATGCCCAAGAGTAGTATAGCTGAATCTTGGGATAGGTCAAGTCCCATCTTCCTTTGGAACCCCCACACTGATTTCCACAGTGGCTATACAAGTTTGCACTCCCATCAGCAATGGATAAGTGTTCCCTTTACTCCACATCCTTGTCAGCATGAAATGTCACTTGTTTCATTTATCTTAGCCATTCTGTTATATATAAGGATTAGAGACCATCACAGAGATGCAGACAGATCCCTGCTTCCCAAGTGATAGGATTAAGGGCATGTGCTACTGTTGCCTACTTCTGTTTTTACTTATAGTGGCTGGCCTTTTTCCTCTGATCCTCAGATAAATTTTATTGGGGGACACAAATAAAATATCACATTTACCCTTTTTGTCTAATTAAAAAATAAAAAAATAAAAAGTTATAATATAAGAAAAACTATATACAATTAGTACAATAACTATATAAAATATATACAAGCAATAAATACATCAACAATGTCTAGTCCATTTGCATTTGACAAACTCAAAGAAAATATTTCATTATCTATCTTATCTTGGTGAGTCCAAAATGTACCTAATTCACTTTCTATCCTATCTTGTATTACCAACAGAAAACTGTCTTATGATATATTTGTTATAACTTTTNAAAATTTTTTTATTAAATGAAAAAGGGGAAATGTGGTGATATTTTATGTCCTGCAATAAAATTTATCTGAGAATCAGAGGAAAAAGGCCAACCACTATAAGCAAAAACAGCAGTAGGCAACAGTAACACATGCCTTTAATCGTGTCACTTGGGAAGCAGGGATCTATCTGCATCTCTGTGAGTTCAAGGCCACACTGGGAACAGAGCCAGTCGTGGTGACACATGCCTTAAATTCCAATACTGGTTAACCATAGAGGTCTGGAGGTCTGTACAAACAGACAGGAAGTGACAGGGCTGGGAAAGAAGAGGAAATGATGTAACTATGCTGAAAGAGCNAATGGGAAAACAGAACAGAAAGGAATATAGGCATGGATATACCAGAAGTCACTCTCTTTGGAAGCTGTGGAGTTGGTGAGGTGAGGTTAGCATGTGGCTGTTCCTGTTCCTCTGATCTCTGTCAGGTTTTCACCCCTATATCTAGCTCTGTTTTTTATTTATAAGACCATTTGGAAATTCATCTACAAGTGCTCTGTGCCATGCAGTGAGCTATGCTTCCTCCAGTCTATGCAGTATATTCTGTCTCAGAGAAGGGGTCTGTGTCTGGCTTCCACAGCATCCTGTGATAGAGCTAGTGAAAGGTTAGCAGTCCTGGGTAGGTGATGACGTCACTTTTGGAATGGAGGTGCCTTGTTCCTGCCCACCTACACATCAATCTATGGTTTATGGATTCTTACAAATTACAGAGTGTGATGCAAAAAGCTGTCATCTCATTCTGATANTGAAGGTTAAATAATACAAGGAGACAACAGATGAAGAATGAAAATGATAGTTTCCAGAAGGTTCTAATATGTGGGCCAAGATATCTACTGGTAGTACAAATATGAATTTTCAAAAAATAAAAATACTGATTTTAATCTCAAATGCATTCTATTAAAAACAATGAAGCTTTTCAAAGGTGTAGAACAGCAAGTTCTATAGAGATGGTTTAGTAGTCAAGAGAAATGGCTGCTTTTCCAGAGGACTGAATTTTCATGCCCAGCACCCACATGATGTCTCACAACCATCTATAAATCCAGTTTCAGGGAATTGGGTGCCCTTTTCTGGCCTCCGTGGATACCAGGTACGCATATATTACACAGACACACATGCATGCAAAACATCCATATATAAAATAAAAATAAATTATTTTAAAAAGATACTATACTACTTCCATCATATTCTGCTTTTGTACTGATTTGCTTTGAGGACTTCATTTAAAGTTCAGTTATAAATTTAATTACTGTATTTTATTCTGAAGTAGGATAAAAAGTATTTCATTTCTCTGCATTTTTTCTTGAAATCTTTACTTTGTAATTCTGTTCGTGATTAAATTTTCATTTGGAAGTGATGATCATCAAAATTTTAAGAGAATATTCTATCTTGTTAATTTTTAAGTGTTTTCAAGCACATATGTGTTTATGGAGTATCTACTGTATACCAGGTGCTAGGAAAATATGTGGCAATTTATAACACTTTTTTAACTCATCTCAACATGAATGTTAGTTACTACTTTACAGGGGGGAATAGTCTAACCAGTTTACAAACCAAGGAATGAAAGACAATAGAAAGCTTTAAAAAATGACTTATTTGGTAATATTTATAGACTGATGTTAAATTATATATCTAAAATGTATCTTAAATAACCAAATTTAGAATTTGAGTAATAGACTAAATAAAAGATTGAGTTTAGATGGGGCCTAAAATCAAGTCAATCCATGTCCTGCCATGTCTTGGAGGCAGGATTTATACTAATTTTCATTGTTTGTAAGTAACTGTAACTTCATTTCATCGATTCTGACAGAGTAGCAAGCAAAAATTACCTGGAACAGTGATGGATAAAAAGAACCATTTGCCCCTCAGAGAAAGGTTAGGTAGTCAGTGCCCAGACAAAAAAACAAAATGCTGCATTTTTGTTTTCAGTTTTAAACTTTATATTTTTTAAAATATGTATGTGTGTGTGTGGAGGGGGGCTGTCAATAAAGCAAAAGATGGTAAGACCATCCACTAATATGATAGCTTGCTTTATTCTACTGAACATCTGAGACCTTGTTTCATCTCATCACAACCTCAACATTACAAAATCATCTAAACAATGACAGTTTGACTTCTGTGATAATAAATTTTGATTGTCAACTTGCTGCCGTTTAGAATCACCTGGAAGATCGTCTCAATGACAGATGTCTGGAATAGGTTCTTCTGAGGGCATGTCTGCAGGGGATTATCTTCATTAATTAGTGTGGGAAGACCTGACTACATCCCCTGACCCTGTAAGAGTGGAGATGGTGAGCTGAGTGGTAAGCAGAAGTGCTTCGTTTTTCTCTTCTTGACTATGGGTGTGAGGTGACCAGCTGCTCCACTTCCTGTCACCTTGATGTCCATGCAGTGTGATGGATGGTAACTTGCAATTGTACACTAAATAAAGCATTTCTCAACCAAGCTGCTTGACTTTAGGGCATGTATCATGCAACAGGAATAAAACTAGAATAATGCTCAAACTCGTTTGACAGCAGAATTGAAGATAATTAAATTAGAAGTGCTTTATAGTCTTTACCTATNCCCCCAGCCCAGTGATATTTCTAGCTTGAGTTTTACAGTGGGAATAGTTGGGTATTTGATTATTCCTGAACCATCATATACGTTTAATAGAACTTCAGTAAAATTCACAAAGGATTGTTCTGAGCATTTGGTACACTGATGATAAATTATAGATGTAAAAATTTATAATTCATGCAAATTATAAATTTATATGAATGCAAAAGGCTAAAAATAGTCAAAGCACTTCTGCAGATAAAGAAATAGTACAGCCTAATATTGAAAATATTAGACTACGAAGATTATCAGCTTGGTTACTACCCATCTATGATGCTTCCTCAGTGTTTGNTCCTAGAAATGTTATATCTCTCTNTATCTCGGTTTCCTCATCTGCATACTCAAAATAAAAGGCATACATAAGTTAGTATTTTTGTAAGCATTAGGATAAAACCTGGGACAATTTAGATTCATACCTGTTAATTAAAAAGTAGTTTAGTGTGGGATGGGACAATTGTTCCTCATACCACATTTTATCAAGATGTCTGGTATAGTTTGGATAAGAAATGTCCCTCTGAAAACTCATGTGTTAAGCAGCCCACCATACAGTGTTCAAGAAAGCTTTGTGGAAGTGATTGGCTCATGAGGACTCTGATCATCAGTGTTCATCATGGGTAAATTAATAACTTGATGCCATTAGTGTGCAGTGGTAGACAATAATTGGATAAACTAGGGCACTGAAAATTTGTCACTGAGGGATATGTCTTGTCCCCGATACCATGATTTATTTCCTTCCCTTTTCTGCATGCAGTGAAGTGAGCAGTTTTCCTCTGCGTTTCCCAGTCACGTGATCGGTCTTATGTCTGTTTCAAGAGCAATGGAGCCAACAGCCAATGTGGCCTGAAAATTCTGGAACTGTGAGCCCAGAAGATGACCCCCCCTTAACACACACAACACACGCACACATTGTTTCCTTCCATGTTCTGTTAAAGTGATGGAAAGCGCACAGTACAACATGGTACAGCCATAGGGAAGGGGTCAAATCAACTATAGAAGAAAACAGAATGTGAAAACAGTTATGTTTGTATAGAATTTGGTGTGATTTGGGTACTAAAACATCTCCGAAGGTGAAAATTTTTTTGAATTGAACTTATTTAAATTTTTATTACAAAAAAATAAATCCACAATAGTTAAATCATTATGAACAGAATACAGTATGCAAAAAAGAGATCCACACTGTGCAATAGATTTCCCAGAAAGAATCAGGGACCACAAAACTGATCAGAACTACAGCAGTGGAGAGTTTTGAATGTTGCAAGTCGAGAGCCAAGTTATATTGAGCTATCTTGTTCTATTGTGCATGTGACCGAGCTTCTTTGTGACTGTTAGGTAAAATCTTTGGAGTGTTCAATCAGACTTCTACTTTCTATCAATGAAAAGGGCATGGAACATGGCATGGAATTTGGGGTAACCTGATTCTGTGTTCCTTGGTCCATTGTCGATCATACTCAGCTCCAGAATAAATGGTATTTTATTCNCTTGGAAGTGGGTTGTGTTTTTAGATTGACAAAATTTATTAAGAATTAAAATGTCAAAGTAGAAACTTTCACTGGGAAAACTATTTACTAAGAATTAGTTTTTCTAAGTCAGAAACCAAAATTTAAGGTCACATTCTTTCATTCATGNCCCAAATGCAGACAATTTATTCTTATTGTTCATCAACTTGTATAATTCACACACTGACTCTTTAGACTATGAATGAAACACAACCATTTATTCTATTAGTTCCCAAACCACTTGAAGGATCAACTTGACAAAAAATCTGTTCCCTTCATTTTCTGTGCCACAATCCCATCCATGTTGTTTGTAGTTTAGTGTGGTGATATTTTGAACAAATAAAATTTGCCTGAAGATCAGAGAGGACAGAACAATCTTTAATCCTTTAATCCTAGCACTAGGAAGGTTAAAACCAGAAGTGATATGGCTGGGCAGAGAAAGGAATATAAGACAGGAGGAGAAAGGAAGCCTCTCTCTTTTAGGTGTTTTCAGGTTGAGGAGTTGGTGAGGTAAGAGGTGGTGGCTGTGACTTGCTCTGCTTCTCTTATCTTTCAGCTTTCACCATGACATCTGGCTCCAGGTATTTATTATAAGACCATTTAGGATTCAAGCAACAGTTGAGTCCACTTTTGGATTATGGCCCAGGTAGAGTTAAAGGAGTTGCCTGCCTAGAGGCCAATAGACTTGCTCCTCAATGACTTTATAAATGCCACAAAGCCAAAACAAAGCAGGAAAGTGGGCCTCTGGCNGCTCTAGAAGGTTCTGGGCCTGTATCCCAGGCACCTGCAAAGCCTGCAGTCTTGGAGTGCTGAGTCTGTGCTCCACAGTGGCAAATGCACCTGTCCCTGTTGGAGCCCTACAGATACAACCTACAAGNCAAGGCTGGACTGTGCCCCATACTAGCCTTCCCAGGCTGAACTCATGCTGCTGGAGAAAAGACCACCCACTTTGGCCTACAGTCCGGGGCTAGAGGACCCGCTTTGCAGCACCTTGACAGTTGCTAATAGCCAAGAAAATATTAATAGATAAATGTAACTAAAAATCAGCCATAGGTAAGGCAAAATGATATTGGGTTTCCACCTAAAGTATAAAAGAAAAATAATTGTTATATATGAAGTAACAACACTGCAAAACANAAGCTAAAATTTAAATCTCTTAGAATCTCTTCTAAGTTAGTTACATCAGTTACATCAGTTTCTGACTTCAGGTAATGCTGTGGAATAATCCTTCTGTACACTGTGAAAATGTGTTGCTCTCATTGTTAATAAAGAGCTAACTGGCTGACAACTAGGCAAGATTTTCAGGACAGAGAGAATGCTAGANGGAAGAAGGATGGAGTCACGGGTGTCACGGGAGTCATGAGGGTCACAGGAGAGAAACAGAGGAAATGGGAAATGAACATGCTGTGCTAGGATGTACTGCCATGTGGCAGAGGGTAGATAAAAATATGAGTTAATTTAAGTTGTAAAAGCTGGTTAGTAACAAGCCTAAGTTATCAGCTGAGCATTTATAATTCATAATAAGTCTGTGTATGGTTATTTGGGAGCAGCTGGCAGTATAGAGCTGACCAGCAATCCCAACGAAAAACTCTGCCTACAGGGTAATATAAAAAATATTTTATATTAAAGTAAAAAAAATTAAAAACTTGAAAAAGATGTTAATAAACTCCTACATGGTGGTCTCACTTCCTTCTGCCAATAATGCAATGGATGTGCTGCTTTAAATCTTCAGATGGTTAGTCTTTCTCCTTCAATAGCCTTACCTCTTAGTTTTGCACAGAGGATATTGACAAGGATATCTTGTTGACTTTCAGATTATTGATTTGTGAAACAGATCATTAGTGCCACTGTTTTAAAACCACGAGAACAATCAGGCAGAAAAGANGGAAATCTTAATCTCCATATTAAGCATAAATAAAACGACACTCAAAGAACATTTTACACTTATGTAGCTTAGGAGATCCACCATTTTGATGCTAAGAATCCCAATTCTTATTCTTTGTCCACCAGTTTTAAGCTCCAAACCACAATTCAGTATCCTATATTGTCAAGCATGTTCTTTCAATATTAACATTTTAATAAAAGCGTATACCACTTATTGACCACCACAAATCAGTCCATTGTCCTTCTTGCCTCTTTTAAAATGCAATGTTACTATTGTGCAGGTTTAAAGCACATGTTTATCTTTAATTATGTCTTGTAGTCCATTCATCAGGTCTCAAGCTCTACAAATTCCTTCTACTGCTGACTCTTGTGCTCTATTCTTCAGCTTATCCTGTATCCTATACTTCACTGCTCTCTACTTCTATTCTCTGCATGCTGATCAGTGTTGTCATCACCATCTATTGTAAACAAAGCTTCGATCATAAGAATTCAGAGATGCACTAATCTATAGTTATAAAGATGATAAGCACTGAAGGGGTAGTTTAATACTATGTCCATTTAGCAGAAGTAATAATAGGTTCTCACCTAGGTCATATGACCTAGCCAGCTACAATTTTGGCTAGTTAAAAGTATCAGACATTACATCCAACCAGAAAGTGTGTGGTTGTTCCTATGACATTCCTGCTACTATTATACCAGTTGGCTCATTTTGCTAGTCCAGTGACTATTATAGCTTGCAGAATTCAGAGCTGGATAAAATTGCTGATTACTTTTTTATCCTGGTATGTATAGAAAGCTTTTTACCCCAGTCAGAATGACTAAGATATTTTTAAAAAGCCAACAAATGCTGGAGTGGATGTGAGGAAAGAGAAACACATATTCACTGTTGGTTAGAATGAAAGCTAGTGTAGCCACTAGAGAAATCAGAGCGGATGTTCCTCTAAAAAATCTAGAAATAGAACTATCCTATGATCTAGCTATACTACTCCTGAGCATCTTCCTAAAGGTCTTTATATCCTACTGCAGAGATATTTGCTCATATTTGTTCATTGTTGCTTTATACACAATATCTAGGAAATAGAAACAGCCTAAATGTCAATCAACAATGAATGGACAATGAAAAGTGTGATACATATAAATAATCATTTACTATTCAGANGTAAATAAAAATGAAATTTNGCTACTCACGGGTAAATGAATGGAGCTAGAAATAACCATTCTGAGTGAGGTCACCCAGACTGAGAAGACACAGTGCCACATGCTTTGTCTTATGGGGGTCTGAGATTTGAATCTTCAGATATGTCTGTTTAGAGTACCCATAAAAGGCAGGAAACTAGTAAGAGGCCAAGGGGGATTTCAAGAGAAGAGCAATATAATGCAGGTGATATGAAGGGTGAAAGGAGAACAATGGAGAAAGAAGTTTTACATGTGGCAGGGGTGGGAAGGCAGAGAAGAGAGGAAGTATAGGGAGGGATAACTAACATTAAAGACCTTTCAAAAGGCCCAAAGGAAACCCACCATTGGAGAAGCTTCCTAAAGTGTACACATATACAATTTTANAAGTTTAAATGGAGTGACCCTGTAATAGGCAGAGCACACACGTCTCCCAGACACTACAGTCTATCAAATAAAAAGACCAGNGCCAATTATGGCCTATTTATTTTTGAATTATTGCTNAGTGGGATCCAATAGAACCCCAGGCATTACAGGCTGTTGCTATTGCTCTTGGGGTTATCCTGGAGAACTTGAAGCTAAGCCCCTGTGGATGAAAATATCACATATGTTATCATAGGACATGAAGAAATCAAGCTGTTACAGACCTGAAAGTTTCACCCTAAGGAAGATTCTGACTNTTGATTCTTCAAATGCAATTTTGGAGCCTTTCTTCTGAAAAATTACTTTTTTTTCATCTTTTATATTATGCTATTTCTGTTTCTATTATGCCTGAAGAAATAAACAAAATGCTTAATTTTTTTATTTTATTTTTATCATACTAAGGTGAAACATTATGGCCTCAGAAGCTTGAGAGTTTGACTGTCCATGACTAGATTTATCAGAAGGACATTTACCCTCTTTGAGAATAAAAACCATCTGCANTCTATTAAGGCAGTCTCTGGAATTATATGATCTCAAATCAAATATCAGCTTTGAGACAAGGTGCACAACTCTGACAAATTTGTCTTTCTAGGTAAAATCTCCCATCTGAAAAAATAGTCAGCATTATGACTGTCTCTTATACACATCTAGATGTGTATAAGAGACAGGTGCACAACTCTGACAAATTTGTCTTTCTAGGTAAAATCTCCCATCTGAAAAAATAGTCAGCATTATGATATCCATTTCAATGCATTTGTGAAAATTGAGTGGGATAATGAAGTTACAGTCCTCGACTGTGTCATGTGACAGTGTTAATAATGAAACCAACACTATTANTAAATAGGAAACTCGTTTATGTAATAAAGCCAGGGTGGGTGTGGTATGGAAACTTATTGGGAAATTAAAACATCCCTCATCTTCTTGCTTATCACCAACATATCATAGAGAAATACTGGCCATAACAACATTGCTTTAATATCATGGGCTCTGAATATGGATGCTGAAAGTCTGCCACCTTCCCCANTTGTAGGCATTATTTTGTAAATTTTAACAAAAATTCCATGGAAGAAACCCCTTGACTGATACTATAGCTTCCTTACCCTCANTTCTCCAGCTGTGGCAGTAAGCTNGCTTTGTATTACATGTTATGCTTCAAAAAGAATCTCAGCATGCCTGCTGTATGTCTGTATTATCAAATTTTTGCATAATAATTCTTCCTGTCTTTTCCAGTAAAATTAGAAGGGAGAATGGGATTGAAATGGTAATGGCATAGTCAGAAGCAGCTCACATTTTTCTATAATCTGTTGCAGGTGTTTGGCGTGTTCTTTCCACTCAAAACTTAGTATTTATCCTCTTAAATTTAAACACAGATGTTTGGAGATTCTTGGATTTCTATGGAGACCCCAAGATATTCCCCAAACAATTATACATATTCTCTATACCTTTTGAAAACTTTCATATGTTCAATCCTGTTTGGTTATTGACAATTCTTGTAAAATACCAGNAATATTTTATATATCACTATAAGATGTCTTAATATTAAATACTAATCATTTAAAATGTGCTACATTATGTGATTTAAAAGCATATCAATAGTAATGTAGAAATCCATTTGAAAATAAAAAAGCATTACATACAAGATTTCAGAAGGAAACCATATAATATAGNAGACCGTTGAAAGNGAGAAAAAACCTACTTAAGTCATGACTTAAGTGAAGGTAGCTATTTTTGACATTATTTATGACTGTAGAATCCCTGAATTTGATTTTCTTAGAAGTAGANGTTCTTTAAAACATACATTCATATTTCTATTTCTATGCTGATGAGCATAGAGATTATAAATAAAGAATTTTCTTTATTCCCAAGGCAGCATTTGCGTGCATTTGTTCCCTCAGCTGTGACTTCTGTAGCTAGGACCTGTTTTAGCAATGCACACACACACACACACACACACACACACACACACA
>LZPO01067369.1:0-15709 GCA_001675575.1 Neotoma lepida
TACAACAGGTCCACCCCATACATACACTCTTATAATTTATGGCATCCGTTTGGTTTTGTTTCAGAGCATAAAATATACTAATTCGTGATTTAGGGAAGAGTCACTGAGGAGACTCATTCTGGTGACTAATGGAAAATTCAGCTGGATAGTTATCATGCTCTCAGATGGCTTCACTCAGATGCCTTGTTAGCTTAGGACACTTTGATTTCAGGCAGCTCCGGCTACAACAGTCCTCTTTGTTCTGCATGTTCCCTTGTCTTCTGGAAGGTTAGCTTAGGCTCTCCCCAGGGAAATGGGCAGATTTAGAGGAGACTGATAAGAATGATTCTTTGGCCTATGTTAGAATCCAGTGTGTTTCTTCTGCCACCGACAACTGTGTAAAGTATGTAATAATGCCCTCTTGAGTCAAGGGATGGTCAAATAGACTGAACCTCTCTGTAGAAAAAAAAGCTATATTGTTAATCACATAGCATATCACATGAAAAGGGAAGAAAAATTACAGCTATTTTAACACTCTACCTTATACCTTGGATTCTATATTATACACCCACATTCCCTTGAGTAACTCATATTCATTTTACTTCCATACCTTGCACATGCACAATGCCTTCCTCTTTCTTCACTCCCCTTCTTTTCTACTGGCTTTCANGTTTGTGTCAAAATTATGATAATATTATTTCCATCAGGAGGATTTCCCTACTCTCTGGACTAGTTAGGTTCCACTCACCTGTGAGTTTCATAACCATTGGCTTATGCACTGTTACAAAAATCTGCAGTTTTCCAGTATTGCAACAGCTCCCATTCTTGAAGATAATGAAGAGATTTTCATTTATCTATTTTAATAAACCAGATCAGTTCTCATGTATAGTAGATACACAGAATTGTTTATGTCCACAGGAGGTATATTAGAAATTTGTATATAATTACCAATAGTAGTAATAGGAATATCTTTTCTCAACATTACCTTCAAATGTTGTCTCCCCCTCAGCCAGCCTGAAAATACATGAGAGTTCATAAAATTAGTTCAAATAGCCACTGCTTTTAAAAACTCAAAGCAACTGAACTGTTGTATCTAATAACTTTTTCTCCAAAAGATAAAGTTGAATCTTTAATGTTATCAACTAATTCAGACACTGTAACTTATACAGGGTATTAAAAAGTAATGGGCCTGGAAGTGAGTCCTGAAGGCCCCCATTTGTCACCTCCATGAGGATTTGTTACAATTTACTACTATCCTATATTTTTTAGGCTACAATCAGCTTTCCACTAGGTTAGCACTGAGAGTGAAGTCCAGCATTTTGCTCATTAACTCTCCTATGATAGACTGTCAAAAGTTCCCCCTGAACTCCCGTTAAATTGCATCAACTTCTGCACCCTCATATAATTACTTGGTTGCTGCCATGGAGAGCTATAAATTGTCTGATAAGACCCAATTTTCCTTTTAGCAACCTGAGATACTATCTCCTATTCTGTTCCTTAAACGAGCCAAATTGTCTCTTTCTTATAAAGGCTTTCAAAATCTTGGTGGTTTTAATCCCATTCCCCAGCCCCTTATCTTTCAAATGCAATACCTATACATATTTTACATGATTATTTCATTTTCCTCTCCAAATTTTCTGCCACCCATTTACTAGCAATTTAATAACACCAATTAAAGCCATGAAGTGCTTAACAAAAGCATCCTTCCTCTATGTCTCCAAATTAGTGAAATGCANTCAATTATCGCATCTGGTATATGGATTTCCACACCAGGTTTTACTGTAGCTGGATNAGCTCTCTCACTTTAAGTTTCTTAAAAGTATACTCAGTATGAATGAGTGATAGAAAAGCATGATATCTACAGGAAGTTTTTGTTAGCTTCTCCTTTTGCTACATCTGTATATTGAAAGTATTTCAGGGACAGAATTTTATTTTGGGTTGATTATAAGACTTATTAATGACTTTTTCATATTGTTCATCATTTGTTCTGTAGGTTTTGATCTTTTGATTGTGAGCCTTAGTCCTGAGGAGCTAAGCCATCTCTCCAGTTCTGTCTTTGTTTCTGACTATTTAATATATTCTCAGTGTGAGCTTCATAAATATAGCAGTCATAGATAAAAATCACCTAAGCATGGCATCTATGGAGCAACACAGGTAATCCACAGAAACAACANGTGGTGCATGCCNAGAACTTAGTGAATACCACTCATTATACTTAACATTAGTTCTTGCTTTATTTGAAATTTAGAATCTGCCATGAGATCTTTCAATATTTTAGCTTTTAAAATTTTCTAAACCAAAATACTGCACATTTACAGGGGACTATTTGATGTTTTCATATATTATGTAATGTGAAAATCAACTTAAACATTTGTCTTCTCAGACATTTATTATTTCTTCCAGGTACAAACATTTAAAAATCTCATTTCCCAGCTTTTCCCAATGCCATGTACGTGTTGTTCCTAGGATCTCCCTCCTGTGTGATAGCACATCAGGACTTCTTGTTCCTTTCTATGACTTGGGAATTATCCACCATCTGAACTCTTCCCTCTGCCCTGCTTCTCCTCTCTCAAGCTTCTGAAAACCATTATTCTATGACAACTTTTATGAGGTTATTTTTATTTAAAAATATTTACATATAATACATTTTGATCATGTTTCCCTCTCCCAAAACTCTTCCCAGAACATCCCCACAACTCTAGTCACGCAACCTCTCTCTNTATATATAAAAAAAACCATACAAAACAAACAAAAAACAACAAAGACAAAAGAGTCAAAACAAAACACAGAGTCCTTGTCTTTGGGCCAACTACTCCTGGGCATAGGGCTTGCCCAGGAGTGTGGCTGATATGCCCAGTGATACTCCATTGGAGAAAACTGCTCTTCCCTTTGACAGTGGGTATCAATTGTAAACAACTTCTCCATCAGGGGTGGGACTCCATATTCACTTGCCCCCTCATTCCTGGGACCCTGTCTGTCAGGAACNTGTGTGGGTTTTGTATATGCTGCAACAGTCTCTATTAAGTTCATGTGTGTGTGAGTCCTGTTGTATCTGGAAGACACTGTTTCTTTCAAGTCATTCCTCACCACTGGCTCTTACACTCTTTCTGCCTCTTCTTCTGCATAGCTCCCTGAGCCCTTAATGTAGGGGTTTTGTGAAGACATCCCATTTGTCCTCCAGTCTCTCACTCTGTGTCAAACCATCTACTGCAAAAGGAAGCCTCTCTTTTCAAGATTGCACATGTCAGTGAGAATGTATGGGATTTCTGTCTGTGCCCNGCTTCTTTAACTTACTATGATCTCCAGTACCATTCATATTCTAGTACTGAGTACTGAGTACTATTATATTGTGTATATGCACTAAAATTACAGTATCCATTAATTTGTTCACAGGCACTAAGGTTGTTGCCATTCTTTGGAATAGCTCATATTTAACTAGAAATTAACAAATCTTATACAATATTATATGCAATCCTAACACTGAAGAAGCTGGAGAAAGGAAGATCATGAAGTTAAGATCAGTCTGGGCTATTTACCAAAACACTGTATCAGAAAGGTTACTGTTTTTATAAAATATTTTACAATTTAAGAGTCCAAATATTTTATCCCTTAGAAAAATACTTCTCATTCATAAATTATTATTTATTCTCCAATGTCATAGCATTCCTCATTCTTTTCTTAGGGTTCACATAAGTTTCATGTTAGCTAAATTGAGCATTACTTAGACAATATCAATGTCCAGTGCATCACNGAATTGGATATGCCCATACTCATGAAAAGAGGCAAAGCAAGGCTTCTGTTTCTCAGCCTCACATTAGTTTCTTATACACATCTAGATGTGTATAAGAGACAGGTGTGTGTGTGTGTCCATGGCACATATGTGGAGGTCAGAAGAGAATTTAAGGGGTTAGTCTGCACCTGCCACTTTGTTTGAGGCAGTCTCTTACTGTTTTCCACTGTGTATGCCGAGCTATCTGCTCTGAGAAGTCCCAGGGATTCTTCTGTCTCTGTCTCTCATCTCTTCATAAGAATACTGGGGTTCAAAATGCCAGCCACCATGTCAAACTTTTACATGGGTTCTGGCAATTAGATCTCAGGTCCTCAGGTTCTACTCCTATCTCTCTGATGACAATGTGTAGGAGTGCATGAATAATCTGTAAAACAGGATACTTGGAGATAGGAACAAATGGCATCAAGAGCAAAGAAAAGAAATCCTCTAGAATAAGTGTATGCATTAATTAATCAGAGATACATATCACAAAAGTTTCTTTGTTCATAATTTTGTAGGCTGAATTCCAAAATCTAGGTGTTGTCAATATTAGTTTTATTTTTCCCCATTGGCTTCTTTCATTGGTGTATTGATAGTTATAGTGTTCTCTTATCTTCATATAGAGTTTCCTGTGTGTATGCCTGTGTTTTAAGATCTTTTGGAAAACACCATTCACATTGGATTTCCATTCATCCACACAATTCCATTTTTTGTTAATTGCCATTGTAAAACCCAAGTAAGATCATATCTTGAGACTCTGGAAGTTAGAATTTCAACAAATAAATTTTGTTTGTAACAATTTAAAAATGCAGAAAATTTGGGATGGCTGCAGAAATGTTTGTCTAAATTTCATGATGCCATTGCTTTTACAGCTGAGTAATACTCCATCGTGTAAAAGTACCACGATTTCTTTATCCATTCTTTGGTTGAGGGACATCTAAGTTGTTTCCAGTTTCTGACTATTATGAATAAAGCTAAAATGAATATGATTGAGCAAGTGTTTTTGTGGTAGGGGTTAGCATCCTTTGGGTACATGCACAAGAGTGGTATAGTTAGGTCTTGAGGTAGATCAATTCCCAATTTTCTGAGGAACTACCATATTGATTTCCATAGTAGTTAAACAAGTTTTCATTCCCACCAGCAATAGAGGAGTGTTCCCCTTGGTCTACATCCTCACCAGCATGAGCTGTCTCTTGTGTTTTTGACCTTAGCCATTCTGACAGATGTAAAATGGAATCTGGTCATTTTGATTTGTATTTCCCTAATGACTAAGGATGTTGAGCATTTGTTTAAGTGTTTCTTAGCCATTTGATATTCCTTTGTTGATAATTCTCTGTTTAGAATCGTATTCCATTCTTAATTTGATTAATTGGTTTGTTGATGCCTAGTTTCTTGAGTTCTTTATATATTTTGGGTATTAGCACTCTGTTGGATGTGGAGTTGGTGAAAATTTTTTCCTATTCTGCCGACTGCCAATTTGTCTTATTGATGGTGTCTTTTGCCTTACAGAAACTTCTCAGTGTCATGATGTTCCATTTATTGATTGATGTTCTTAGGGCCCATGCTTTCAGTGTTCTGACCTTTTTCCTCTTACTGGTTTGCCATATCCAGCCAAGATTTGCTGGATTGTTTGTGCCCAGTCTTATTGTGTCTTGTTATGCCAGACTTCATGGTGGATGTCCCTGGCAGGCCTGCTTTTTTTTTAAAGGGAAACAGAGGAAGAATTGATCTAGGAGAGAGGAGAAGTTAGGAGAAGCACTAGGAGGAGTGGTGAGAGGGGAAACCGCAGTCTGGATGTAATGAATGAGAAAAGAATAAAATATTAAACAACAACAATAACAAAAATTACCTTAAAGTACACCCGCTGTGAATCACTTGCTCTAGACAGCCTTACATCTTAGAAATTTAATAAACTTCCCCAACAGTGTCACCTTCTAGAATCCAAATNTTCAAACACATGAGTCTACGGAAGGCATTTCATTTCACATTCCAACTACAGCTCTCTGCCCTTGGCTCCCATAGGCTTGTGGATATCTAATAGTGNACAATGCAGTTATTCCAACTTCAGAACTACTCATAGTCTTACCAGTTCAGGCATTGTTAAAAACTCCAACATTTAAAGTCTCTTCTGAGACTATAAACAGTTTCTTAATTATGAACCCTACAATATCAATAACCAATTTTCTAGCCCTGGGTAGTTGCCTAGGTTTTCAGTGCCAGGGATGATTTCCCTCTTGTTGAGCAGGTCTTAAGTCAATCAAGGAGTTGTGAGTTACCAATAGACATGCTAATATGGATAAGGGAAGACTCACAAGGTAAAAAACTAAAAACAAGTAAGGAATGCTGAGAGCTGTAAAAATAGTCTGCCTCAGGGAAGAGCACAACAATTGGTTATCCAATATCATCTGGTCAGCCCTGAAAACATACACACTAGTAACATGGTACAGAGGGAATAGGTTGTATTTATGTATCTAGGAATATATATGTATGTTTATACACAAACACACACACACACTCACACGCACATACACACACACTTGTAACAACAGTTAATGGGGGAAAAGGCCATGAGTTTGAAAGAGAGCAGGGGGGTGGGGTACATGTGAGGGTTTGTGGGGAGGAAAAGAAAGGGAGAAATGATATAATCTCAAATAATAAAAAATTTTAAAAATTATATAAAGTATACAATGGTAGTGAATGATCATTCTCATCCCAAAAATGATCTGGCCAAAACAAGACTGAAACTCAGCAAACACCAAACCACATAGCTCCATGTCTGGCATCTGAGACTCAGAATGGAATACTCTAGGCTCCCNAGAGCTTAGGTAGGTCTTGCAGCTCTGTGACTTGTACCATAACACTTAGCAACACAATTTATTTTATTTGTTTATTATTTATCTAATCATTTATTTATGGTACATGTGCATGTGTGTATATGTGTGAAAGTATACATGTGTACATGTGCATGTANAACCCAGAGGTCATCTTGAGCACCATTCTTCAGGCACTGTCCACTTTTATCTTTTTATATGCTCTCCAAACAGCCTAGAATTTGCCACNTGTACTAGCCTGATGGGATAAGAAGTCTCAGGGACTAACTTGTCTCTATTTCCTTTGCATTAGGATTAAAGTACATGTCACCACACTTGGCTTATTTTTTCATTGTTGTTCTGGGAATCAAACTCATGTCTTCATGTGCTGTGGAATAATCCTCTTATACACTGTAAAGATTTGTCACTCAAATTGGTTTAATAAAATGCCGATTAGCTGGTAGCCAGGCAGAAAGTACAGGCGGGCAATCAAACTAAGGATGCTGGGATGAAGAAGAGCAGAGTCAGGAGAGACTCCAGCCAGAAACCCAGGAAACAGAACATGTAGAAAATGAGATAACAAGCAATGAGCCATGTGTCAGAGGGTAGATAAGAAATTTGGATTATTTTAAATATAACAAGCCTGAGCTATTGACCGAGCATTTACAATTAATATTAGTCTCAGTGTTGGTTATTTGGGAAGCAGGTGGTCAGGATAGGAAAACTCCACCTACATTCATGGATGCCAGAAAAGCACTTTGGTGACTGAGCTACCTCTCTAGCCCAAGAGGTTTTAATTTACTCATGGATTATTCATGTCTATCAATTATTACTTTGTAATCAGATTATTACTCATTTTATAACATTCCCTCAAATTCTGCATTTATCATTGTAATAATTTGAATAGTGCTTCCCAAAATGCATGCCCTATCTATGTCATCAGAAAATATGACTTGATTTAAAAATAGTATTTTTAAAAATTTAATGAGTTAAGTAGATCATGTGAGCTCATCCTGAATTTACAGAGGGTTTTGAGTCATAAAGGAAAGAAAGGAGACATTGGTTACCCAGAAAAGATGATGCAAGGGTGGAGATGATCTTTAGGTTGCATATGGATCCATAATTTTCTGAATAGTTGAGAAGTCCACTAATAGTCCTTAAGGATAGGGTTCTGATTATAGTTAGTAGAAAAAAAATATAATGTGATGAGTGTAATTTCTTGTGTAGCCAGTATCTGATGACTGAGTGACAGTTTTTCATTCTGGTTATTGCCATTTCACATTGCTTAATATCTGGCNTAATCACATATTTGCAACTAAATTTCTAGTATGCCTATTCATTGGACAAATTATATAATAATTTAATTAAATTAATTAAAATAATTATCTCTAATGGAATATGTTGCATAATGGTGAAAGAAATAAGTCAGAGAAGAAGAATTAAGAGTAACCNGGAAAACTATTCCAAATATTAGAATTTATGCCACATACTTGTAAATAACCACAGATCAAAGAAATATCAAGAAATACTGGAAAGTATTTTGAGTGAAATTAAATTAAAATAAAACACATGAAAATAAACATAATATCACTAAAGAAGTTGCAGGGATGGAGAACTACAGTTTTACCTATTAATATTAGAAAAAAAGAAAAGTTTAAACAAAATCACCATATTCAAAACCTATTAAATATTCTTATATCCTTTTAATTCAATTATATGTTACATTATAAACCATATCTCTGATTAAACATGGAATTATAAGATTCCTAATTTCTTCATCTCAATTTTAAGCCTAAACAACATTAAAAAAATGGGCAGAATAGGTTATAGTGCTCTGGGATGTCTTTCTGTATGCTGTGAATATGTGTTGCTCTGATTGGTTGATAAATAAAGCTTCACTGGCCTATGGCAGGGCAAGATGGAGCCAGGCAGGAAAATACAAGAGAGATAGAGAGGAGAAGAAAGGCAGAGGGGAGACAGACTCCATCCTGCTGTACAGGGAGCAGCACATAATAGCACACAGGTAAAGCCATGGAACACATGGTGACATATAGATTAAAAGAAATGGACTGAGTTTAGTNATAAGAACTAGCTAGCAAGAAGCTTGAGCCATAGACCATGGCCATACAGTTCGTAATTAATATAAGAATCTGTGTGTTTACTTGGGTCTGAACAGCTGTGGGACCCGGTGGGACACAGGAAAATTTCCAACTACATTATAGTAACACTTATCTACACACACTTTTCTTTCCCATAACAACTCTATATCTTTTTGTGTATGTACATACATGTGCATACATACACTTACACATATGTATTTTCCAGGATAACAAGGAAGAAAATTCTCTTTGCAATTATGGTTAAAAATTAAAGTCTATTATGACTGTCTCTCCTTTTAAGCTTGGTCATTTTCATGTCAGTTATAGTTTGAAAGCTCTACACTCTTCAGTGTCTTGTGTGTGTGTTTGTAGGGAAACAGGATTTGGATATGTGTAGCCAGTCTTACTCAGGCTTTCCGCTATTACTTTCTCCTCAAATAATAAAAATACAATCATATGCATTGTCTCAGATTTCCATGTACACTTGACGGGCTGCCGGTATTTACAAACACAGCCTAAGTTCACCCAAATCATAACAGAATAGCAATGAAATTTAAAATAGAATTGCCTGTTAGCAGAGCTTCCATCAGGGATGTTGGATGAAATGCTCACTTATTATTTCCAGCATATTTTATAAATAAACAAAATTCTTATTTTAATAGTTTAAAGTTAAACAAGTATTTTGACTTTTTGGTTTGTTTTTTGAGACAGGTTCTCTCAACATAGTCTTGGCTGTCCTGGAACTTACTATGTAAACCAGACTCTCTCCTCCAACTCAAAGATCCACTTTCCTCTACTTCCTTCATGCTAGGATTGAAGGGATGTGCCAGCACCACACCCTGCTAGACAAGATTATTTATTTATTTATTTATTTATTTATTTATTTATTTATTTATTTATTTATTTATTTTAGTGAGTAGACTGAGCTGTTCTGAGGAGGCCTGTTCTTTTCTGAAGGGAAATGGAGGAGGCGTGGATCTAGGGGAGAGAAGAGGGGGTAGGAGGAATGGATGGAGGGGAGCTGTGGTCAGGATGTAATGTATGAGAGAGGATATAACAAAAAGAATATTTCAATTTATGTCAAGGAAGCCATAACATAAGTTTTCTAAACTTACAATGGAATTCATGAATTTCAAAGTTTACAAAATATTTTAAATAATTTTAGAAAATTTGGCTATATGTTATAGGTCAAAAGCATAACATGTGGTTATAAAAGGTCCTAAAATACAACATTTTGCTAAAATGTTAATAACTTAACTGTTATTCTAAACTAATTCCAGGTAAGGTTGATTTTTTTATATTAACAATGAGTCTGAATATGTATAATTCAAGTGGATGTTCTAATTAAGTAGGAAATCATTCCTCCTGTGCTAACTAAAGAGGGAGTTTGTATTGTCTCATTTTGATGTGATTCACTGATAAACAAGCTAATGGGAAATCAGTACCTGGATGTTCTATGGTTGTTGCTTAGCAGAAGAAAAAATAAACAATATCAAACAATACAAGATTCAAAGTTATCTGTTCATCCTTTCAAATTCCACATTTTTTCATTTCTATGCATTATTGTTTTATGAGTAGTATCTCTCATAATGAACTACAAATTTTTATCAACCTATCTAGATATGTTAAACTATAAATTATTCACGTAGTCTACCTCAAAATGTTAAAACAATCATCACTCTCATTAAGATATTAGTCATGAGATTTGAGAAATAAAGTCTTAAATATAAACAAAACAGAGTATATAAAGCAGTTTCAATGATTTATTTTTACCTACATTATGAGCAATGACATTTTGAGTTCATTGATGACTCCCATCAAATAGTACAAAATATGCAGAAAACGTTGTATCCTGTTTCCAATTCCATTCTATGGAAATAAGTTGTAAATGTGATTTCTGTGTAAAATAAGAGTTTTTTAAAAATAGACATATAATGTAAACTATTGAAGGGACTCTGATTTTTTTCCAGACAGTTGGCTTTGTAATCTGCCTCTTCACCTCTTTTCTTTGTATTATCTTTTACTGTCTCTGTTCACAGTCAATGTCCACTTCATAGCAAACTATCTCTTATACCTGGATCTCTCTATTTTTCACTCTGATTTGTGCAAACCATCACATCTGCTTCACCTGCTCCACTCCCAAAATATCTTCAACTTTCTNCATGATGCTATTTCCTTCTCTGTCACGAATGGTTCCCAATCTGGATCCGCTATCCTGGAAAAGAGTTCCATGTCAGCTTGGATGTCCATCTCTNACNGCATGAAGCATAATATTGCTTTAATNTCATTACTGTATCTCTGGATCAGAAGGCAGAAAAATGTGCCTCATAAATTTTCTGTGTCAAGCTCCAAACTGTTATGTACCTACCTAATGAATGATGACAGGTACACCACAGATGATTGCCTGATCATTTGCTGATCACGAACATAGGCAATAGTACAGATGGGGACTGGACAAAGGTAAAATTATTCAAGTCACCAAAAGGAAATATAATTAATTGAAAATACCTGTTTGCTAAACAAAGTGAAAAAGTGAGCACTAAAACAATTTCATGTTCATGATTTTTAAAGAAAATATATATTAGTAACATTCTTTAAAGTCAGTTTACCATGAGATAAAATATTATAGTCACATTTTTAACATAAAGGAAAATGAAAATTCATTTTTATAAAAATATTGTAATGGGTATAAAGATGCAAGAAATTGTTCAAAACCATTTGACCCACTTTTGGAACTTGTCTCCCCCAAAAGAGAAAAGCAAAGGAAAAGAGCAAAGAATGGAAAATGTTCTATGTCAACCCAGGGCTCAATACTAGGCTCCAAACGCATCTACCCTACTGACAATATGCTTGAAATCAAGCCTATCCCTCCCTAGAAAGCAGGCTTTTGTACTGAGCTGGGACACAGGGAATTTTGTGGCCAGAATTCCGTTGTTTACACAATAAACCTGAGGACTGTCTTTAAATCCCATTTTATTTGGTTCATCTATTAAACAAAAAGCTNTTCCCACTTACTGATTCCAATTACCTCTTTCTCTCTTTTCTTCTATTTCCTTGGCCCAGGGATCTAGCATCCCTCATTTGAAATGCTTCAACAGCCTTTGCTCTTAGCCAACCGGTTTTGCATAATACAAACCAAAGATCTAAAAGGGATTTTCTTATCTTGTTGCTTTCTTGAGTAAATCACTTTGGTGTTTATGTTACTGCTCATTCTCATTGCTTTTTAATTTGGCTTGAAAAGCCAAGTGATCTTTGCAGGAAGCTTCCATACTTCTCAGGCTATACACTAATCTGGTTCTCAGGACCTGATTTTTTCCTATTTAACTGACCTGCTTGTTAGAAGCATTTCCAGCCCACTCCTTCAGTCCATGATTTCTATATGTCTAATTGCTTTCTTCACTGGTGTTCCTTCCTCTGTTGGAGCTTAACAGACAGTAGTACATAGCATCATCCCTTGTTACAACTGCAATAATGAATACATTGTTTAATTAATAATAAAGTAACTTCCTAGCATATTAGACCCCAGCAAAGCCAGCATTCTCACTATCTATTTATGAACGCATAGATATTGTCTAGTAAATTGAATACAGGAAACAGTTGAATAATGTATGAAAAATGCAATCGCAAGAGAATTAGCTGTGTATTCATGTATATTTATGTGTGTGTGTGTGTGTAGAATGTGTATATATACATCAGATACATATACAAATACGCATATAATGGGATAAATATAAGTAAATAGGCATATACTTATCAGATTGACAATACCAATAATAATAATGACAATACATCTTGGCAATGAAGCAGAAAATGGATGTTGGTATGTATCACGGTGAATCATGCTTACCTTTAGATTAAGTACTTCAGCAATGTATATAAAATAAAAATCCTATTGGATCAGTATGTTTAGTTTTGCAAATAAATGATGTAGTCATTAAAGCTCTACTACGTAAAAACCCATGTTCAAAAATTTCATAAAACTGTTATAATGTCTATAAAAATAGAAATTATAATAATAATAACTTAAAAATAACTAATCTTAGAAATATTCTTGTGTTCACCATTAAGCCANTCACAGAATTATTTTTGCATAAACATGTGGCACTATATAACAATGACAAGACAAAGAATGTTACAGATGTGAATGTTACAAGAAATATTGCCAAGTAGATAAAACAAGTTGATTTGAAGAAAGGTATTAATAATTTAATTAACTGTACATATAAGTTATACTCCATATTAATAAATATATAACTATTAGCATTACTTACCATAGAGAACATTGAGAGGGTTACTGTAAGAACAGTAAATTCACCCTTATACATCTCTGTCACTTGACTTATGACACTCTATTAAGAAGAAAACNCATATTTAAATAATATAAAAACAATCCTGGCTTGCTAACCATCCCCTGTGGCACCAGTGACCACCGGAGCCATAGACATACCCTGCACTAATTGGGAAGAGGTAAGATCCTGATCCCCAGACTGGACAGCCCAGTTCTCTAGCCCCTAGACCCCAGGGGCATATACTGTGCCCCTCACCCCTAGCCATTGCAGTCCATGAGACAGGGCAGCAGCCTCTTNCCCTGCCCCCTTCTGAACTATCTCCTGTGGCACCAGCAACCATGGGAGCCATATGGCCCCCCTGTACCCATTGGGAAGAGGTAAGGCCTTAATCCTGTACCTCCTGCACTAATTGAGAAGAAGAGCAACCACAGGAGCCACAGGCCCCACCTGCACCAATTGGAAGAAGAGCAACCTGGAACTCCACCAGTATGGATTAAAGAAAGAAACGGGTAGATGGCAGTGTAAAAACACATTAAACAACATAAGGAGCAATACAACACCACTAAAACCTAGTGATTCTACAATAGCAAGATGTGGACCTCTCAAAGCAGATGATCCAGAAGAAAATGACCTTAAAAACCACTTTATGAAGATGATAGAAGCCCTAAAAGAGGAAATGAAATATTCCCTCAAGGAAATGGAGGAAGAGACAAACAAAAAACTGGAGGAAATCAATAAATCCCTTAAAGAAAAGCAAGTAACCCANGAAATAAAAAATCAAACAGGTGAAGGGAACAGTTTAAGACTTGAAAATTGAAATAGAGGCAATAAAGAAAACACAAACTTGAGGGAATTCAGGAAAAGGAAAATCTGAGTAAATAAACAGGAACTACAGAGGCAAACATAACCATCAGAATACAAGAGATGGAAGAGAGAATCTCAGGAGTTGAGGATACTATGGAGGAAATAGATTCATCGGTCAAAGAAAATTTTAAATCCAGCAAATTTTTAACACAAAACATCCAAAAACCTTGGGACACCATGAAAAGACCAATCCTAAGAATAATAAGGATAGAAGAAGAATTCCAGCTCAAAGGCACAGAAACTATATTCAACAAAATCATAGAAGAAAACTTTCCCAACCTAAAGAAAGACATTCATCTGAAGGTACAAGAAGCTTACAGAACACAAAATAGACTGGACCACAAAAAAAGTGCCCTCGCCACACAACAGTCAAAACACTAAACATACAGAATAAAGAAATAATATTAAGAGCAGCAAAGGAAAAAGGTCAAGTAACATAAAGGCAGACCTATCAGAATTACACTCTACTTCCCAATGGAAACACTGAAAGCCAGAAGGTCATGGACAGATGTTCTGCAAATACTAAGAGAACACAGATGCCAGCCCAGACTACTATACTCAGAAAAGCTTCCAGTCAACATAGATGGAGAAAACAAGATATTCCATGACGAAACCANATTTAAACACTATGTATCCACAAATCTACACAGAAAATACTTGAAGGAAAGCTCCAACCCAAGGAAGTTAGCTACAACCACCAAAACACAGNCAATTGATAACTTCACACCAGCAAACCCCAAAGAAGGGAAACACACACGCACTACCACCACCAACAAAGCCAAAATTAACAAGAATTAACAACCACTGGTCATTAATATCCCTTAATATCAATAGACTCAATTCATCTATAAAAAGATACAGGCTAATAGAATGGATATGAAAACAGGATCCATCCTTCTGTTGCATACAAGAAACACACCTCAACCTCAAAGACAGACATTACCTTAGAGTAAAGAATTGGAAAAAGAATTTGTAATCAAATGGACCTAAGAAACAAGCTGGCATAACTATCCTAATATCAAGCAAAACAGACTTCAAACTAAAATTAATCAAAAGATATGGAGAAGAACATTTCATATTCATCACAGGAAAAATCCATCAAGATGAAGTGTCAATTCTGAACATTTATAGCCCAAATACAAGGGCACCTACATTTGTAAAAGAAACATTACTAAAGCTTAAATCACATATCAAACCCCACACACTAGTAGTGGGAGACTTCAACACCCCTCTCTCAGCACTGGACAGGTCAACCAGACAGAAACTTAACAGAGAAATAAGGGAACTAACAGATGTTATAACTCAAATGAGCCTAACAGACATCTATAGAACATTTCACCCAAACACAAAAGAATATACGTTCTTCTTAACACCTCATGGAACTTCTCCAAAATTGACCACATACTCGGTAACAAACCAAATTTCAATAAACACACAAAAAAATGGAATAACCCCCTGTATCTTATCAGACCACCATGGCTTAAAGTTAGAATTCAACAACAACGTAAATTGCAGAAAGCCTACAAACTCATGGAAACTGAACAATGCTCAACTGAATCATCACTGGGTCAAGGAAGAAATAAAAAAAGAAATTAAAGACTTCCTAGAATTCAACGAAAATGAGTGCACAACATACCTAAACCTATGGGACACTATGAAAGTGGTGTTAAGAGGTAAATTCATATAGCACTAAGTGCCCACATGAAGAAGTTGGAGAAATCCAACACTAGCAACTTAACAGCACATCTGAAAGCTCTAGAACAAAATGAAGCAAACTTACCTAGGAGAAGTAGACCACAGGAAATAATCAAATAGAGGGCTGAAACCAATAAAATAAAAAACAAAGAGAACAATACAAAGAATCAATGAACCAAAGAGTTGGTTCTTTGAGAAAATCAA
>LZPO01067369.1:15835-31296 GCA_001675575.1 Neotoma lepida
ACATAATAACAGACACTGAGGAAATCCAGAGAATCGTTAGGTCATACTTTGAAAACCTGTACTCCACAAAATTGGAAAATGTAAAAGAAATGGATAATTTTCTGGATAGATAACACATACCAAAATTAAATTAAGATCTGATAAACAGTTAAAATAGACCTATAACCCCTAAGCAAATAGAAGCAGTCATCAAGTCTCCTAACCAAAAAAAAGCCCAGGGCCAGATGGTTTCAGTGCAGAATTCTACCAAAACTTCAAAGAAGAGCTAATATCAATACTCCTGAAATTGTTTTGAACAATAGAAACAGAGGAACATTGACAAACTCTTTTTATGAGACTACAGCTACCCTGATACGCAAACCACATACAGACCCAACTAGGAAAGAGAATTACAGACCAATCTCCCTCATGAATGTTGATGCAAAAATACTCAGTAAAATACTAGTAAAANGAATCCAAGAACACATCAAAAAAATCATCCACCATGATCAAGTAGGCTTCATCCCAGAGATGCAGGGATGGTTCAACATACAAAAATCTGTCAATGTCATCCACCATATAAACAAACTGAAGAAAAAAACCACATGATCATCTCATTAGATGTTGAAAAAGTTTTGACAAAATGCAACACCCCTTCATGATAAAGGTCTTGGAGAGATCAGGAATACAANGAACATACCTAAACATAATAAAGGCAATATACAGCAAGCCAACAGACAACATCAAACTAAATGGTGAGAAACTCAAAGTGATTCCACTAAAATCAGGAACAAAACAAGTCTGTCCACTCTCCCCATACCTACTTAATATAGTACTCAAAGTTCTAGCTAGAGCAACAAGACAACAAAAGGAGATCAAAGGATACAAATTGGAAAGAAAGAAGTCACACTTTCACTATTTGCAGATGATATGATAGTATACATAAGTGACCCCCAAAATTCTACCAGGGAACTTCTACAGTTGTTAAACACCTTCAGTAATGTGGCAGGATACAAGATTAACTCAAAAAAATCAGTAGCCCGCCTATATACAAATGATAAATGGCCTGAGAAAGAAATTAGAGAAACATCACCCTTTACAATAGCCACAAATAACATAAAATATCTTGGAGTAACTCTAACCAAACAACCGTATGACAAGAACTTTAATTCTTTGTAGAAAGAAATTGAAGAAGATATCAGAAAATGGAAAGATCTCCCATGCTCTTAAATAGGTTGGTCAACATAGTAAAAATGGCAATCTTACCAAAAGCAATCTACAGATGTAATGAAATCCCCATCAACCTCAATGCAATTCTTCACAGACCTGGAATGAACAATACTCAACTTCATACAGAAAAACAAAAAGCCCACAATAGCCAAAACAATCCTGTACAATAAAAGAACTTTCAGAGGCATCACCATCCATGACTTCAAGCTCTACTATTAGAGTTATAATAATAAAGAGCTTGGTATTGACATAGAAACAGACATGTTGATCAATGGAATCAAACTGAAGACCCTAACATTAATCCACACACCTACAAATACCTGATTTTTAACAAAGAAGCCAAAATTATACAATGGAAAAAAGAAAGCATCTTCAACAAATGGTGCTGGCATAACTGTATGTCTACGTGAAGAAGAATGCAAATAAATTCATATCTATCGTCATGCACAAAACTCAAGTCCAAATGGATCAAAGACCTCAACATGAATCCAGTTACACTGAACCTCATACAAGAGAAAGTGGGAAGTATCTTTGACTTATTGACACAGGATATCACTTCCTAAATATAACACAAGTAGCATGGACACTGAGAGCAACAATTTATAAGTGAGACCTCCTGAAACTGAAAAGCTCTATAAGTGAAGGACACTCTCAATAAGACAAAACGGCAGCCTACAGAATGGGAAAAGATCTTTACCAACCCCACATCTGGCAGAAGGCTGATCTCCAAAATATATAAAGAACTCAAGAAACTAGACATCAAAATATCAAATAATTCAATTAAAAAATAGAGTGCAGATCTAAACAGATAATTTTCAACAGAAAAATCTCAAANGGCAGAAAGACATTTAAAGAATTGCTCAACATCCTTAATCCTCAGGGAAATGCAAATCAAAACGACTCTGACATACATCTTATGCCTGTCAGAATGCCTAATATCAAAAACACTGATGACAGCTTATGTTGGAGAGGATGTAGAGAAAGTGGAACACTCCTCCACTACTGATGGGAGTGCAATCTTGTACATCCACTCTGGAAATCAGTATGGTGGTTTCTCAGAAAATTGGGAATCAATCTACATCAAGACCCAGCCATACCATTCTTGGGTTTATACCCAAAAGATGCCCAACCAACACCACAAGTACACATGCTCAACTCTGTTCACAGCAGCATTATTTGTAATAGTCAGAACCTGGAAACAACCAAGATGCCCCTCAACCAAAAAATGGATAAAGAAAATGTGGTACATTTACACAATGGAGTATTACAAAGTGGGAAAAAGAACAATGTCATCATGAAATTTGTGGTCAAATGGATGGAAGAAAGAATCATCCTGAGTGAGGTAACCCAGACCCAGAAAAACAAACATAGTATGTACTCACTCATAAGTGAATATTAGATGCAAAGCAAAGGACAACCAGGCTGTAATCCACAACCCCAGAGAAGTTAGATAAAGAGGAGGACACTAAGAGGGACACACATGGATTACCCTAGGAAGGGGAAAGGGTTAAGATCTCCTGTGTAAACTGGGAGGGGGAGTAGAGGGGAGGGGATGGGCGGTGGGAACATGAGGGTTTGAGATGGCTGAGTTGGGGGAGGGAAGAAGAGGGAGAGCAATGAAAGAGATATCTTGACAGTGAATCATTAAGGGGTTAGGGAGAAATTTAGAGCTAGGGAAATCTCCAGGAACGCACAAAGAAGTCCCCAACTAAGACCCATTGCAATGATGGAGAGGCTGCTTGAACTAGCCTTCCCCTGTACTCAGATTGGTATCTACCCTAATTGTCATCATAGAACCTATATTTAGTGACTGATGGAAGCAGATTCAGAGACCCACAGCAAACCACTNATCAAATTCCTGAAGCTCAGTTGAAAAGAGGGAGGAGGGATTACTGGAGCAAGGTGGAGGAGCACATCAAGATCATGATGGGAAAAACCACAGAGATAACTGACCCAAGCTAGTGGGAGCTCAAAGACCTTGAACTGACAGCTGCATAGGCTGCATGGGACCACACTAGGCCCTCTGAATGTGGGTGACAGTTGTGTGGCGTGCTGTGTTTGTGGGTTGCCCAATAATGAGACCAGGATTTATCCCAGGTACATGAACTGGCCTTTTAGAGCCCATTCCCTATGGTGCCTTACTCAGCCATAATGAAGNGGGGGAGGGGCTTGGTCTGGACCCAACTTGGTATACCAGCCTGTGTTGACTACCCAAGGGATGNCTTACCCCCTATGAGGAGGGGATGAGGGTTGGATGAGGGGGNATGAGGGATCAGGAGAAAGAGAGGGAGGGGGAACAGGGGTTGGTATGTAAAATTAAAAAAAAATTAAAAAAAGAATCCTGAAATGTTATACTAATATTAGCACATATATCTTAAAAATTGGAGACATTGTAAAATGTTGAGATGTTTCAACTCTTTTTACAGCAATCTGAACCAGATCGCTAACACTCTGTATTCATTTATCACAATTTTGCTTCCATATTGATCCACAGAGCTTTTTATCTGATCCAATGTCTTCCAAAATCTTTCCCTTGATTCCTTGGAACCTCTTAGTTTGTCTTGATTGCCTGGTTTCTGAGCATGTGCTGCTCTGAACTTTGATTGTATTTGGCATTTATTCTCCCTCATGCTACATGCTCAGTTGACAGCGGGGATACACATGTTTTGCTTGCCACTGGCTGCTTCTACAAGCTTGTTTTTTCTAAGGAGAAAAAAAGGAGTTTGGGAAGGAAGAAAAAAGGAAGGGAACAGACACTTATTAGAGTTTCATGGCATCTTGCTACAAGTCCATGTTTATCTTCTCAATTTTTTACATGTTTGGTCAGCCCTCTTCCCTAACTGAAAACTTGAAATCTTGGCTCCAGTTTTCTTGTATTCTTCTTATTGTTTTTATTGTTATTATTATTAGTTTTCTTCTATTTTTCTTACATTCAAATAAAACCTCAAAACACATTCTTTTGTTATCATCTAACTCATAAGACCCTTCTCATATCTTCATTTACAAAATGGTATAAATAGATTATTGAATCCACACTTTCTTTTTCAAAAATCTTTTAAATTACCTCAGCTAACTAATACCATTACCAGAAAAGTTATCACCTCCAAAGTCAGACACACACACACACACACACACACACACACACACACACACAAATGCACACATACACAAGGCATTCTTATCCTTAAAGCTCACTCTACCATCACTCATCACTAGAGCCTTCTTCGAATTTGGGAACTCCAACACTCTCATCACCCACCATTCTTTTCTTCATTAACTTTCCTTATTTAACAAGGTCTACAAGGCCAATCTTTACAAAATTGGCTGTGAAAATACCTTCAATTTTCCATGTTGTTTTCTTCTGTTTCACTGTTCAGGGTGAAATTGCAGCCCTAGGTGATGTTCANTTATCTTATTTCTTCCTACCTCGCTGCAACACAACTATATGAACAACACAACTATATGCTTCAACTACTTGAATTTTGCTTGGCCATCAGGGGTAGTTAGTTACACAGAACTACTTTTGCTGCTCAGCAATAATTTCAGACTGCTAATTTAAACATAATCTTCAGTTTTTAAGAGATAGTTCAGCAAAAACTCAGCACTATTTGCTATCATCTCCATCTTGAAAACTTTATTCTCCTTGGTTCCTTTGTCACATTCTAATATTCCCCTATTTCACTAATATAATCTTCTTAGTCTTCTCTTTCTGGACCCTCTTCAAAGACTGTGATTCAACTTCTCAACTTTCAAATCTTGGTAATTGTCTTACTTTGGACTCCTTTTCTATGTGACCTCAAACATTTTCACAGCTTTAGGTAAAATTGAAATGCAAGCAACTCCAACACACTTATCACTTGAAACATGAATATCAAAATTCCTACTTCTAGATCATTTGTCAATTTATTTGATGTTTCCTAAGTGAAAAAGCCTTCTATCTAATGTTCTTTTATCTTGATATCCTTATGTGGTGATTTGAATATAATTGGTCCCCCATAAGCTCACAGGAAGTGGCANTATTAGGAAGTGTGGCTTTGTTTGAGTAGGTATGGCCTTCTTGGAGGAAGTGTGTCACTGGGGCATGGGCTTTGAGGTCATGTATATGTTCAAGCCATGCTCAGTGTGTCAGACCACTTTCTGTTGCCTGTGAGTCAAGATGTAAGACTCTCAACTCCTTCAGCAGCACCATGTCTGCCTGCATGCCACCATGTCACACCTAGATGATAATGGACTAAACCTCTGAAAATGTAACTCAATCCAATTAAATGTTTTTCCTTTATAAGAATTGCTGTGGCCCTGGTGTTTCTTCAGAGCAATAGAAATACTAAGACATGTTATATCAGTAAACAACACTTGTATCTACCCTGTTGTTCACACAAAATATTGAAACATTATAGTGTCTTCATAATTTTCCTCATCCAATTCAACACTACTTACAAATTATACCATACTTTCAACTTACTGTAATAACTGGTACTAGATTATATTCTCTATCCATCCTCCTACAGAATTATGTATATACATCCTTTAAAATATGCTTTTGTCATATGACTCACTAAAATAGCCAGATTTTATTTTCTCACTAATGTGCCTGGTTATGTGATATTTTTTTCTAGCTAGTGAAATATGAATTGATANATGTGGTTTAATGTAGTTACATGATTAAACTTAGACTTTTGATCATGTGTTCACTTTCCTTAAGAAGAACAACACACAGAAAAGTTGCCAGGCTCACAAGAGAGAAGACATACATGGAACAGATATAGTCCCAGTGTTCCAGTCAAGCCCTTGAGGCTCTCAGTTTCCCTGAGCAGGCTAAAAGGAAATGACTTGTGCTTTTGGAGGTGACTTTTACACAAATGAACTGCAGTAGATAGATTATGCATCGCATACTCAGTCTCATTTAACAATCTTTCATCCGGACTATTACACAACAGTCACTCTGCAGCTATTCTCCACTGAGCAGCCAAAGCAGGTGTTTTAGAAATACATGTTCAGAGCCTGGCGGTGGTGGCGCACGCCTTTAATCCCAGCACTCGGGAGGCAGAGGCAGGAGGATCTCTGTGAGTTCGAGGCCAGCCTGGGCTACCAAGTGAGTTCCAGGACAGGCTCCAAAGCTACACAGAGAAACACTGTCTCGAAAAAACAAAAATAAATAAATAAATAAATAAATACATGTTCAGTCATATCATACTCTTTAGCTACAGTTAGTGGTTGTCTACTGCACTAGACTGTAGCCTAACCTGGTAAAATTGTGATAATCTATTGCCAAGGATGAAGTGCAAATCACATCTTAAAATTTTAAATAATTTTAGAAAAAAATCCTTTGTTTCTACTCACTAAAATCAACACAAGCCTGCCCTCATTTCTTTTGGTTCCTTGGTCAGGCAGATCTCTGCTTTTGGTAGAGCTGGCATGAGGCAGAAGCTCTATCTGGATCTCTCTCCTGTCTCTCATGGTCTGGATTTCATTTACTAATCCACCAGTCAGAACACACTTGGGGGTTCATTTTCTTATTATCATATGTGATTTTCTCCATTATATCATAGGACACTATTTGCAATGTCAAATGTATNTTTATTCATTCTCACACTGTCTGTTAGTTTTCTTCTAAAATATTGACATTATCACAAGAATACAGCCTGTATTTTGATCACCCTGAAGCCCAACAAATCTACTTAGTGTTTGTGTCCGAGTTCCTGAGAGTATTTTGTTCTTGTTCAGTTATTGTAATTATATTCATTTCCAATTAAGGATGGATGATATTAACTAGGATAATAGCTAAAAGATGAACTTGTATGACATGCTGTTTTCTCAATACTTAAGTAATGGAATGATAGTGACTAAGAAAGTATCTATGTTCAGAAAAAAGTCTAATTTGATATATTGAATCATAAATGAAACATGCCTCAACTGAATGTACCAGGCTTTGCTGACTCCCCATGGGAAGCCTTACCTTTTCAGAGGAGAGGATGGAGGGTCGGTTGGGAGGGAAGGCTGGCAGGGGGAACATGAAGAGGGATAAGAGGGGATCTGTAGTTGGTATGTAAAATGAATAAAAAAAAATTTTAATAAAAAATAAAATAAAAATAAAAATGCACCTAAATAAAATGTTTTTCCAATCATATAAGTACAGTTTGTATGAGTAATTTAAATTTAACATTTTATCAAGTAATTTAAGACATCTCAAAAGTATAAATTAATAGTAAACATTTAATATATTCTAAAAGAAAGAGTAAGCCTTGCTTATAAGAATGCATTATACAAGTCTATGATTTTCTATCCTGGATGTGATTATCCTTTGTCACATGCTCTCTGGGGAAGCTAGTGATGGAAATGTACCAGTTGTGGCTTATTTGAAAGTTTATCTAGAAGTATTTCATGATTGGAGAAAATCAGCAGGGGAAATGCTTATGCTGAATTATTAAGTGCCAGATGGTTCTTAGGCCTGGCAAACACATTATAGATGTACTTGTGTGCATGCTGTTGATTCAAATCNGGCCCATCCTAACTAAAAANGATTACTCTGTCACTATTATCAGCTCACAACATACATACAGGGATGTTATTGAACCTATTCCTAGACCAAAGGGAACTATACTGCAATCTCCTCTCCTCCAAGAACAACATACTGTGCAATTTATAGCCATAAGGATGAGTTACTTAAGGTCCACACAGTCACAAATACAGAAAGATATAATGGAAAACATTGAACAGAAAACCAGAAGAAATTTTACTTTATTATTTTTGTATGTCCTTTGCAATTTCCATACCAAGAAAGGATAACTTTAATATTTCTAAGTCTCAATATTAATATTTAAAAAGATAAAGAATATGTNATTATTTACATTTTAAGTCTCAATATTCNCATTAGAAAAGATAAGGAACATATAATTTATTTGCATTTTTTATTCAAAAAGGCATTTACTGAGGTAAGACATCTAAAAAGCACATTGCAAAGACTGCTAGTGTATTATTGTGCATAGTGAGTCTATCTATTTCTGTCTCAGCTAGGCTGTGGTTCACATAGGCTAACAGAATGAAAATAATAGAAAATATATACATTAAGAATCAGTATTTTCTNAATTACCATGACTTTAACAGGACACACTAGTAGTTGTCATATTTAATAAGAGATAATGGAGCTAATAACTACTAGCCTGTGTGCGTATGACTTTTTTGAATTGATAATTAATAATAAATTCACATTTCAAGATAAAAAGTATATAAAGACATACTCTTGAGAATGATTTTTCCTCACCTCAATGAGGCATGTTTTCTGTTACTACCTCTACCAACACAACATTGAGTCTGTAGCAATACTTTCTCGTTAGGGTTGCCAGCCTACAAATAATAACAGAGAGACTTATTATTAATTATGAAAACTCAGCCTTAGCCTAGGCTTGTTTCTAACTAGTTCTTACAACTTAAATTAATCCATATTTTAAAATCTATGTTCTTCCATATGGCTTGCTACCTCATCTCCNCACTTTCCATCCTGCTTCCTCCATGTCTGGCTGGTGACTCTGCCTTTCTTCTTCTCAGAGTTCTTTCTCTGCCCAGAAGTCCTGCCTACACTCCCCTGCCTAGCTGTTGGCCTTTCAGCTCTTTATTACACCATTCACAGCAGTATATCCTCACACAGTGTACAAATACCCCACAACAAGAGTCTTCAGAGAAATAAACTTGATAGGAAAATAATATATACATATGTGTGTAAGTGGGGAAAGGAAGACAATAAGGGAGACATAAACTATGATTGCCTCACAAGATTATGAACATGAAGTCCCAGGATCTGCTATTTGAAACCTAGAAAGCCAAAGCTATAATTCAGTCAGAGTTTGATGGCCTAAAAACCAAAGGACAATAGTTGTGNAAGTTCTAGTCTGAGAATGGAAACCCATAAACCTAGAGCCAGAGATGATGTGATTAGTCAGAAATTGGTACCAGGAATAGGAGCCATTTCTGTGATTATATCTAAACATGTGTATTTATGTTTGTGTGTTGGATTGTTTTATGGGAGTGATGTGGAGTGATTCAACAATTTAGGATAGATAAGCAGTTCAATGCTGGGGGCAGAGCTTCATGGGCTCTTTTAGTAGGAGTATGGAAAATATGAAATGCAGAGAGATTTTTGGACAGTTGAGACCTGGCTCATGGGATTTAAGAGAGGATACAAGATGGGGATGCTCACATGAGATTTTGGCTAAGAATCTGTGTGTAATAATCAGGAGAACCAACTACTGCCACATTTTCTAAAACAGCATGATTTCTGACTACATTCTAAACACTTATCCTTATGCCCACAGATAAGTGCAACTCTCATCCTTCACCAAAGAAGCTTCTTTTTGCAGCCAATGGGAATCATTACAAAAGCCACAATTGGTCACAATGCANAGAACAACTGACTTCAGAGGCTCCAAGCACAATTGATACAACTACAATATAACTCCTACTCCTAAGGCTCATGATACATCACAAAAGAGGGATCAGAAAGATTGTAAGAGCCAGAGGAACAGGAAGTCTGCTGTATGATTCTATCTTGTATATGTAACAAGGAAGCTATACCCATGAAATTTTAACTACACAATTGCCTAAACAAGACCTGTACAATGAGAATAGCAGTGGACATGCAAATGTGGATGAGGGTAATCTCACAGGCTTCACCCCTAGATGAAGTGCTAGAGGCAATTAATGGCTTCTGATAGAGGTAGAATCAGCACTCTGCAGGGAAAAGACCCTGACAGCTTGTGCATTCCAAATGGTCATCACTAAATACATGTATGTAAGAGCAACACTAAATAGACTCAAAGGTTTATATTTATATATACATGTTCACACATGCATAAGTAGCAATAATGATAAAAGAAGGTTGTGAATTTGAGAGGTAGTGTGGGATGCATAGGAGGAACTGAATATTATTTCTTATTGTCTCTATATAGAAAATGTAATGATATACATTGAATTTACATTTTTNAAAAAATGATTAGGTTTTTTCTTATAACAATGGTTATAGATCACCAAAAAATTGTGAGGATAGTATGCACATGGAGTTCCACATATGCCACATCTTTTTATCCAATTATTATTACCACTAGTATTTTATAAAGGGTAGTTTATTATGGGCTGAGTAATAACAGCATGTCCAACCTACAATATTCCCCATTAACAACTTATATTAATAAGGTGTGGCAATGGTAGTATGTAATAGGGAACTAAGTCTACTGGTATTTGTGCATTTTCTCAATTTGTACTACTATCTGCATCTTTTCTCTATGCCAGAGTATGATAAAATTTACACTCCATATTTAATCTTTATCTCCACTCTTTCTTTCCCTTGGGTTTACAATTATGAACAGTATTTATTGTCTGTTTTTGCTAAGATATCTTTTATTCTCTAGAGCATGCTAGTACCTTTCCTAAAGAGACCTTATAGAAACAATACACCCAGAGTGCTTATATAAAAGTCCCACTTTGTAGCCTTCATGTTTAACCTACTTGGACCAAAATTTCCTTGGCTCATATGCTCTCTGGATTGTAAATGATTCCTTTATGTTACAATAGATTACTGAGTCAAACAGTTATTAAAAATGGATTTGATAAGCAACTTTAGCATGTATTGCATGTCAAGCACAGAGTGAGATGCTGAGGTTATTTAACATGAATGGAAAGCAAAAATGAATTCCAAACTGGTTTTATAGATGGTGTAGCTTAAAGAAAGAGAAAACTTAACAAATTACAGTAAAATCCAAGAACAATCAATAATAGTGGGAAGCAAGAAGTGTTGGAAATACAGACAAGGGAACAAACATTAGTATAAAGTCAATCTTTACTTAACATTGAAAAGAATAAATAANCGTAGATGTGAAGTAAACAGTGAAATGATATTTTTTAAAATGATAATATGGGAAATATTCAAATTTATTGTTATACCATGTATATCTATTTTGAAACCCAACACTGCATATTATGTACATGATTATGTAATTTAATACTAAAATAATACTTTTATTATAATTTGTATGTGAGCACCATTTTTAATGTACTAGCTTGGTTACATAGGCATCACATGGAAAGATNCATTAGAAAAGATAAGGAACATATAATTTATTTGCATTTTTTATTCAAAAAGGCATTTACTGAGGTAAGACATCTAAAAAGCACATTGCAAAGACTGCTAGTGTATTATTGTGCATAGTGAGTCTATCTATTTCTGTCTCAGCTAGGCTGTGGTTCACATAGGCTAACAGAATGAAAATAATAGAAAATATATACATTAAGAATCAGTATTTTCTAAATTACCATGACTTTAACAGGACACACTAGTAGTTGTCATATTTAATAAGAGATAATGGAGCTAATAACTACTAGCCTGTGTGCGTATGACTTTTTTGAATTGATAATTAATAATAAATTCACATTTCAAGATAAAAAGTATATAAAGACATACTCTTGAGAATGATTTTTCCTCACCTCAATGAGGCATGTTTTCTGTTACTACCTCTACCAACACAACATTGAGTCTGTAGCAATACTTTCTCGTTAGGGTTGCCAGCCTACAAATAATAACAGAGAGACTTATTATTAATTATGAAAACTCAGCCTTAGCCTAGGCTTGTTTCTAACTAGTTCTTACAACTTAAATTAATCCATATTTTAAAATCTATGTTCTTCCATATGGCTTGCTACCTCATCTCCNCACTTTCCATCCTGCTTCCTCCATGTCTGGCTGGTGACTCTGCCTTTCTTCTTCTCAGAGTTCTTTCTCTGCCCAGAAGTCCTGCCTACACTCCCCTGCCTAGCTGTTGGCCTTTCAGCTCTTTATTACACCATTCACAGCAGTATATCCTCACACAGTGTACAAATACCCCACAACAAGAGTCTTCAGAGAAATAAACTTGATAGGAAAATAATATATACATATGTGTGTAAGTGGGGAAAGGAAGACAATAAGGGAGACATAAACTATGATTGCCTCACAAGATTATGAACATGAAGTCCCAGGATCTGCTATTTGAAACCTAGAAAGCCAAAGCTATAATTCAGTCAGAGTTTGATGGCCTAAAAACCAAAGGACAATAGTTGTGNAAGTTCTAGTCTGAGAATGGAAACCCATAAACCTAGAGCCAGAGATGATGTGATTAGTCAGAAATTGGTACCAGGAATAGGAGCCATTTCTGTGATTATATCTAAACATGTGTATTTATGTTTGTGTGTTGGATTGTTTTATGGGAGTGATGTGGAGTGATTCAACAATTTAGGATAGATAAGCAGTTCAATGCTGGGGGCAGAGCTTCATGGGCTCTTTTAGTAGGAGTATGGAAAATATGAAATGCAGAGAGATTTTTGGACAGTTGAGACCTGGCTCATGGGATTTAAGAGAGGATACAAGATGGGGATGCTCACATGAGATTTTGGCTAAGAATCTGTGTGTAATAATCAGGAGAACCAACTACTGCCACATTTTCTAAAACAGCATGATTTCTGACTACATTCTAAACACTTATCCTTATGCCCACAGATAAGTGCAACTCTCATCCTTCACCAAAGAAGCTTCTTTTTGCAGCCAATGGGAATCATTACAAAAGCCACAATTGGTCACAATGCANAGAACAACTGACTTCAGAGGCTCCAAGCACAATTGATACAACTACAATATAACTCCTACTCCTAAGGCTCATGATACATCACAAAAGAGGGATCAGAAAGATTGTAAGAGCCAGAGGAACAGGAAGTCTGCTGTATGATTCTATCTTGTATATGTAACAAGGAAGCTATACCCATGAAATTTTAACTACACAATTGCCTAAACAAGACCTGTACAATGAGAATAGCAGTGGACATGCAAATGTGGATGAGGGTAATCTCACAGGCTTCACCCCTAGATGAAGTGCTAGAGGCAATTAATGGCTTCTGATAGAGGTAGAATCAGCACTCTGCAGGGAAAAGACCCTGACAGCTTGTGCATTCCAAATGGTCATCACTAAATACATGTATGTAAGAGCAACACTAAATAGACTCAAAGGTTTATATTTATATATACATGTTCACACATGCATAAGTAGCAATAATGATAAAAGAAGGTTGTGAATTTGAGAGGTAGTGTGGGATGCATAGGAGGAACTGAATATTATTTCTTATTGTCTCTATATAGAAAATGTAATGATATACATTGAATTTACATTTTTNAAAAAATGATTAGGTTTTTTCTTATAACAATGGTTATAGATCACCAAAAAATTGTGAGGATAGTATGCACATGGAGTTCCACATATGCCACATCTTTTTATCCAATTATTATTACCACTAGTATTTTATAAAGGGTAGTTTATTATGGGCTGAGTAATAACAGCATGTCCAACCTACAATATTCCCCATTAACAACTTATATTAATAAGGTGTGGCAATGGTAGTATGTAATAGGGAACTAAGTCTACTGGTATTTGTGCATTTTCTCAATTTGTACTACTATCTGCATCTTTTCTCTATGCCAGAGTATGATAAAATTTACACTCCATATTTAATCTTTATCTCCACTCTTTCTTTCCCTTGGGTTTACAATTATGAACAGTATTTATTGTCTGTTTTTGCTAAGATATCTTTTATTCTCTAGAGCATGCTAGTACCTTTCCTAAAGAGACCTTATAGAAACAATACACCCAGAGTGCTTATATAAAAGTCCCACTTTGTAGCCTTCATGTTTAACCTACTTGGACCAAAATTTCCTTGGCTCATATGCTCTCTGGATTGTAAATGATTCCTTTATGTTACAATAGATTACTGAGTCAAACAGTTATTAAAAATGGATTTGATAAGCAACTTTAGCATGTATTGCATGTCAAGCACAGAGTGAGATGCTGAGGTTATTTAACATGAATGGAAAGCAAAAATGAATTCCAAACTGGTTTTATAGATGGTGTAGCTTAAAGAAAGAGAAAACTTAACAAATTACAGTAAAATCCAAGAACAATCAATAATAGTGGGAAGCAAGAAGTGTTGGAAATACAGACAAGGGAACAAACATTAGTATAAAGTCAATCTTTACTTAACATTGAAAAGAATAAATAANCGTAGATGTGAAGTAAACAGTGAAATGATATTTTTTAAAATGATAATATGGGAAATATTCAAATTTATTGTTATACCATGTATATCTATTTTGAAACCCAACACTGCATATTATGTACATGATTATGTAATTTAATACTAAAATAATACTTTTATTATAATTTGTATGTGAGCACCATTTTTAATGTACTAGCTTGGTTACATAGGCATCACATGGAAAGATTTTTATGTCTATGTGGTCTCTCTCTCTCTCTCTCTCTCTCTCTCTCTCTCTCTTCCTAGAAGTCCCCAGAACCCAGTGATAGAACTTCCACCCTGATGACATTATTTAATTCAAATGACCTCCCATGGTCTCCCATGCAACACTCTACATTCCAGCTAACTCTCTACCCTTTTAATACCTTACAATGTGTTTAAATTTTAGCATACAAAGTCTTAGAGGAAATTTAAACCATATCCAAGCTGTAGTAGTGATCATATGCTCACTTTCAAAGAAATAAAAAAGAGCAAGATGAGAGAGCAATGGATATGTGACTGTTTAGAGATCATATTTTTTACCTTAGGAAGAGCAAATTTTGTAGAATGGCTTGGATAAAAGCCTGGGGATATAAAGAGAATAAACACATACTGACAATACTTTTGAGTTTCATTGTAAGAAATGGTTTCTGTGGTTTAATGCTGAGCACTCTGAATTCTGAGTTTCATTGTAAAAGAGAGCANAGGAAAAAAAACTGATCACTTTAGCTATTAAAGAAAAAATACCACTTCAATCACTAAAATGCAGTGCTATGCATGATGAAAATTCCCCAGTTTAGACCTGCTTTAGCCCTAGAAATGCATCAGCGACACAAAGGGGGTGTGGCTAATTTCTTTGTTTCCTTGGTATCTCTCATATTTCTCTGCTCCATTACCACAACTAGAAGTAGGTCCTTGGGAGTGAAAGTGGGGACACAGCAGAGTTGTTGAGGCAAGCATTAACATGCATTCACTTGTCTTTGCTTTAAGCTTGGAAAATATTTACAGCTAATTCCTTTACTTGGAACACATAAAACTTATCATGACCCTACCTCTAACCCCTACCCTTTACCCTTGTCTTGGAATAAGATCCATTTTCCTTGATTTAGGCAACATGTCTACCTTGTAGTCTTTTATGTAGATTCCCTCACTGCCTAGCATCCAGTAGC